>JAVFHW010072959.1:0-17504 GCA_032159205.1 Eurystomus glaucurus suahelicus
GCCCCAACTCAGGTGCAGGACATTTCACTTGGCTCTGTTGAACCTCACGAGGTATGCTTGTACCTACTTCTCAAGCTTGTCTAGGTCCCTCAGAATGGCATGCCAACTGCAGCATTCAACTTGGTGTCATCTGCAAACTTACTGAGTGTGCACTCGATCCCACTATGCCATTGATGAAGATAGCAAACAGCACTGGTCCCAGTACAGAGTCCTCAGGTACACCATTCATTGCTGATCTCCATCTAGACATTGAGCCATTGACCCCCCATTGATCCAGCCAAGTCTTTATCCACCAAATAGACCACCCATCAAATCCATATCTCTCCAATTCTGGGAGAAGGATGTTGTGGGGAACCGTGTCAAAGGCCTTAAAGAACTCCAGATAGTTGACATCCATAGCTCTTCACTTGTCCACTGATGTAGTCATTTCATCATAGAAGGCCACTAGGTGGGTCAGGTAGGAATTGCCCTTGGTGAAACCATGCTAGTTGGACTTCAGTGTGGGACTTCACCTGACTATCATGACTTTTCAGATATGGAGAGTAGGTTGGCCACTACATCAGCCAATTCTCTCAGAACTCTGAGATGCATCTCATCAGGTTCCATAGACTTATGTATGTACAGGTTCCTCAAGTGGTCATGAACCTGATTGTCTCTTACAGTGGGAAGGACTTTGTTCTCCTGGTCCCCATCTTGTGGTCTGTCCACTCGAAAGGTGTGAGGAGAGAGGTTGCCAGTGAAGACTAAGGCAAAACTGTTGCTGAGGACTTCAGCCTTTTCCTCAGTTGTTACCAGTTTACCAATCTTACTCATTGGGATATGATGCTTTCTTTGACCTTCCTTTTCTGGATGACATACCTGTAGAATCACTTCTTATTATTCGTTGTGTCCCTTGACAAGTTCAGCTCCAGCACTGCCTTGGCTTTCCAGACCCTATCCCTACACAACCAGGTAGTACCTATGCTCTTTGCAGGATACCAGTCCCTGCTTCCACTGTCTATGCATTTCCTTCTTGCCCTTTAGTTTGACCAGTGGGTCTCAGCTCAGCCATGCTGGTCTCTTCCCTTCCTTGCTTGATTTCTTTCAAGAGCTCTTGTGCTCATGACTTAATATTTCCAAAATGTATTTGCCCACAGGATTTGTGAAGTCTGCTCCCAATTTAGGTTCTTCAATATCAGAAAGATATTTATAAATTGGAAATATTGTAGAAAGTGGGGAAAAAAAAAAAGACCCTGACATTACAGGAAAGTTCAATAGAAATAAGCATATATAGCTTGTACTAAATGGATATGCAAAATATAGCCCCTAAAAAGGTTTTTTTTTGGATATCTTTAGAAGGTAGAATTATTTAACTTTTTCAAAAAGAGGTGTTTACTCAGTAATTTATACACAGAAGGGCTTTCAAATGAATTTCATGGAAAATATCAGTACATTGAGTGTAGATATTTTTTCATTGGCTTATGTAAATGTCGCACAAAAAAACCCCAAAGTATCAGTTCTTCAGATATCTGAAACTAGATTAGACAAAGTTCTCAAGAATGTCTTGTGGAAAATAATTTCCTCTAGAAGAAGAAGAGCTATATGGCTATATTTATTTGCTTATTATATTGTGGTGCTTAAAATCCAAAATCTTATAGTTGAATCTCAGTCAAGAAGTGAAACTTCTGTGAGAACTAAGAACCACATCATATTTCCTTCCAGATCAGAATGTTATCTGTCCCTTAAATTACAATTTAAGGTCTTTACTCAGTTCATTTTTTATTGTTCTTTTGATATATTACTTGCAAAGCACTGTACATTGCGTTCTCCAGACATTAAATGTCTACATAGAGAAAAAAAGCCCAGAATTTCTGTAATTTATTAGATGGCAATTTGTTGAATGTCTGTTGTTCTTTCACATTGGTAAATGTCTTTGTGTACATCCTTTTCTTTTAGGTCTGTTGTTAGGCTAAACAGCATACATTCACATATCTATATGGCAAATCCATGTCTCACATTGTATCTAAATATTCTTTTTCTCTGACTGATTTTTGAAGTAATGTTTGGACTAAGATTCAGAGAAGTAGTAGCTCTGCATTTGAAACTGTTGTCATGAACTTCAGAAAGTTTGTTTTATCATATAAAGAGTGACATCATGACAACAGTAGTCTTCATATATTCTGGCTTTTCTAGCTGTGAATGAAGACCCCTCTAACAAGATTTCTTCTGATCTCTATTGCTACATCTGGCACATATAAAGATGTGCCTTCTAAGGAAAATAAGATCTAAGCTATAAAGGTCCTCAGAGATTAAAATCAACAACTCCAGTTACCCTTTGCACTGGTCCAGAGTTAAGTGTAGTTTAATTCTTGTAACCACCTCCACTTAACAAGTGAGTCACACATTTTGAACTACATGAAAGTTATGAGTATTCTTAAATGTAGTCTGAGACTGAAGCCATCATATAAATCTAGTCCATCTGGAAAACAGCATGACTAATTTTTCCCTTGAATTACTGCACTCATTTTTGCATGATTTCAGGGGGGAAATAAAAAAAAAAAAAGTTTTGCTTAGTAAAAATAAAAATAAATTATTAGGTTTGGTTTTCTTTAACTTTAGAAATGCCTGCATGTTATTTGAAAGCATATACCATGGTCAGCTATTCGGTGCTGACACTCAGCAGTTCACGTCAAGAGCACTTATGATTGAAGCATTCTGTGGCAGATTTGTAGAGACACTGTTGAAATCATCTAAAACAGACACAAAGGGTAACATATCAAGGGGAATGATCAGGGGTCTAGTATTGAAGGCTACTTTCATTTAACAAAATAGTTTACCTAGTGATATACAAATAAGTTGTAATGCAATATGATAAATGGTTATAAAATATTGAAAAAACAACTATACTGAACTACAGTTCAATAATTAATCACTGCAAAATTAAACATAGATTAAACCTTTGATAATGTCCATTTGGTGGGAGCAGGAGGAGGTTGTGTTATCTTGTTTTGATCTGGTTGTCTCAGATATGAATATAGTACTCAGAACATGTACATTTAACTTCATTTACAAGTCCAGCCTTCCAGAGGTACTTATGTCTGGCCATTGACTTCAAGAGGAGACTTATGTAACTAGTCTTCTACCTTAAGGAAGAACAACTCAATGCAGAAATTATTATTTTTGTTTTATTACCTTTCAGAGTGTTCTTTCATAATCCAGATCATTCTGTTACACAGGGAACTGTAACTCAGTTGACAATACAGAGAAAGTAATTCTCACAGAAGCTAGAAGTAGGATGACTCCCATGCAGTAATGTGTCCGGCACCTTATAAGAAAACCTCATTCCAAGCACACTAATTACCAACTACATCATGTAAATATATTTGTCTGATTCCTTCACTATAGCTGCAAACTGTGGTCCCCTCTCTAAGCAGTTAGTGCTGGCCTAATATGTTGGCAGATGGCATGCTGGTCCTTTTCCAGTAGAGTCTGCCAGCTCACATGGCTACCACCCACTCCCTTCCTCTTTCCCCCACCTTGAACCTCCTGTATCTTTTTAGTACCCTTGCATCTTCCTAGAACTCTTGGAAGATGGTATATTTAGAGAAAGGACAATTTCATGTTCCAGGAGATTTTAAAACTGTAGCCAACTATGGCTTAGTTGACATGCTGAAGTTTTCAAGAGCATCTGTCTATAAAATATTCTGACTCTACTTCTTACTGATATCTGTTGGAGGCTTTGAGGAGAAGCTTGCAGTTCTCATTCTACAAACTAAAAAAAAAATAAGGCCTTTAAAGAAAAATCCTTGCAGTATTTGAAACTTGATAGAAAATACATTTTGCTGGTACCAAAAAAGACAATTGAAAGGCTACTTCATCTTCTCTATCCTGATCACCATGATTTTTTCTAAGAACTTGTGCCCTCAACCAAAAATTTGGAATAGACTTTTCAGGATCAAGGCTCTAGAAATACAGAAAAATACAGACAATACAGACAATACAGACAGTTTAATCTTTGAAGTAAGAGTAATACTTTTAGTGTCCAAAAGTGAATTATAAATTCTGAAAGTTAAAGTAATGAGCATTACCAAAAAAGAAAAAAATAATCAGCTGTGTGGGTGTTAGAGAGATTTTCTTAGTAATTTATAATTTTATATAACATCACAGAAAAATCTATAATACTAAGTAAGATCATATTCCCCATAGTGAATGGTTGGATATGGCTTAAAGGCTGTAACATTTGCAAAGAAAACATGGGCAAATAATGGGTGTCAGGAAGTTTTGTTATTCTCAGTTTAAAACCATAAAATAATTTTAAATTTTGTCTTTATTTTTAAGAGTATTTACTGGCTATTAAAAAACCATTTGGGCATCTCTATCAAACAGAATGACATAATTTTTATCAGCAAAATAAGTTTGATGCTTTTACATTTTACCTTATGGTGCACCTAAACTTCATCCACTATTTCCATGAAAAATGTATCATTGTATGAAAGTAATTAGGTATCTGTCATTGCCAGATGCTGTTCCCTTTTAAAGATGGTGACATTTCAACATTGAATTATGACTGGAATTGAATAAGGAGTTACAATAGACCTTCTCTACACTACTGCCTTATCATGAAGCACAATGTACCCAAATAACTGTAGTTTTCTTCATGCCATTTTCAAGGAGTGCTATTTAGGGTGGAAAACAGGATGGAGAATTATTGAGGAAAGCTGGTATTTTAAAGCTGGCACAAATTAAAACTGCAGTTGTGACTGAAAGCTGGCAGAGATAGACTATGGAGTAGTTTACTCCAGCATGTCTATCCCTGCACAACTAGCTTCATTATTGGCCAGCAAGCAAATGAATGAAAGCAAAGAAGTAGTAATTAGGGCAATAATCTTATCTTTCTTTATCTGGAATCTTTCAGTGACTGAAAAAAAAGAAATCATACAAAAAAATGTGGTGATTGCTCCTTTGGTGAATTCCTGTATTCAAGTGCAGGTTGCCTGACCAGGTGGGGTTTTTCATAAGGAAGAGCTTCTGACTTACTCTTTTGCACGTCAGTGAAATCCAAGATCTTGTAAGCTTGTTATATTTTCTGTGTCTATGGAAGCAAAGATCAAAGAAATATTCTTCATCACCTCTATGCTCCATTTGAAAAGTTGATGAGCTATAAAATATCTTTTTGCTTTGGTTGGTCTCCACAGCAGTTCCTTAGCTGACTGCTTCATGTGGCATTCAGAATTCCTATAAGCAATGTTTTAAATCCTAGAGACTTTCTTTGAAGTAAGATACCCAAAATGCAGGGATCCTGATTTTTTTCTGTATATAGAGGGTAGAGTTTTTGGTGGATGTTTTAGTTGGTTGGCTTTTGTGGGTTTTTGTTTGGTTGTTGTTTGGGTTTTTTTTTTTAATGGCATGTAACTGAATAAAATGTGGTAGACAGAAGACTACCACTGAACGACTACTACTGAATGAATGAGTAATATATCTATTGACTTAGTATTTCCAGTTTTCATATATTTAATCCAATAGACACTTGTTTATGTTCTGCTTATGTTGTGTCAAATTATTACGATATGTCTGTCAGTCATTTTCTAGCAATTTCCGCTGTTGTAAAATTGCTAGCAATGTGTAAGGTTGATGTAGTAATATTTAAAAAAATAATTAGTGGCTTTGATTTTAGTTGTTGATTTTTGCTTTTTAAGCCTGTTTCTTTTTCTGTCTGACTCTGGTGTAATACTATAGTTTCACAGGTGCATAGACAATAAAGGTAATTCTAAAAGGGAAAAGCCCTATAAAGTGTAAGCAGTTGCCTGGACACTGCACCTTCTCATCTTGTGGGTGCTGGTAGATCTTTGGTTTATAACCACTTTCTAATTGCAGCTGCCTTCTTGAACAGCTTTGTCTTTTCATGATGCAGGTGATATTCAGGCCTTCATCCAGACTCAAAACTGTCTTTTTTTAGGCTAGGTGTTGAAGTTGGGAGAGATTTCCTGCATACCACTGCACTATAACTGAGTTACAGTACCCAGTAACAGATTTTCAAGTATTGCCAAAAAAGAATTTAAATCATGAATTTGTTTTTAGCTCTGTCTGTCATGTAGCGACAGCCACAGAGAGGTGTAGTGAGTGCAGTAATACACACTTAAAAGACACAGTTTCGCCAGATCCATCACATGATGTTAAGCAAGTTTATTGTTTGACATAGCTTTACTAAAATGCAAATTCTGGCATTTTCCTAAGCTGGCTAATCCTTTCAACTCAACAGCGTGCAGCAAAAAAATCCACACAACTGTATTCAGAGAGAATGTAATACTGCGAGGGCAATTTGCTAAAAACAGTAAAAATTTCATACTTGAATAAAGAAAATTGATCAGGCAATTCTAAAAGGAAAGAAATAAAACATAATCTGGCTTTCAATGTTGTCATTCTTCTACCTTTCTTACCCATCAACCAGTATTTTCTCTGCATTTTTTCTGTTCAGTACTGACCTGCATGTTTTGCAATCACACTTCAGAACAAAACAGTGTCCTAAACATTTTTGACACCAACTTACCAGTATAAACATTTTAGCTCATATATATTTGAATATGATCCACATACCTTGGAAGAAATTGTAGTTACATTGGGAACTAAATGAAGTAAAATGTGGAAACATTTCAGTAAGAAGAAATTGTGTTTGACTAATGGGCACTGATGTATTCAGCATGCTGTATAGAAGGGAGTAAAATGCAGCATATCAAATTACATTCCCTTTGATCAATTAATTTCTCTGTTAGCAAAACCTTTTTTTTTTTTTAATCCAACTATCAAAATTGGCAATTGGCTTAATAGCATCTAACAAACAGCTTAATATTAAAAGAAATTTACTATCATTAAATAACTACACAAGTCAGATTGTGACACCAATGTGAAAAGTTACACAAGTTAGAGAATGTCTAGCAAATATCAAATAAATGAGATTGTATTTAGCATAAATAGAGACAGAGAAGTATTTACTGGTCAGAAGGTCTCTATTTTATAAAGGCATGAAAAAGATCTAGAGGGAAGTACTTAATGCTTCTTAACCTGTGCATGTCAGGGTACAGTACTGCAAATGAAAAAAAAATTATTCCTCAGTTCTGGGATGATGTGCTATCATAAGATATAAAGTAGTGCTAATTAATTATAGGTAAGACTGGGCTAAATTGGTTTCTATACATGGCTGAAATTTATAGAGAAGTCAAAGAATTACTATTATGCTAGAATCGACCAAGGCCATTAAAATATTGTTTAACAACAGAACAGAAACATTAGAGCTCCTTTTGCAGGATACATTCATTACAAGTCATGCTGGATTGCTTAAAAAATATAATAGATTCACCCTGGCTTTGTTTCTGATTTGTCTTAGAACCAGATAGTTGTGGGATTTACAGTTTCCAACAGGGGAACTGTTGGACTCTAAGCAAACTATTCTGAAAATGGAGGCTGGATGGAAGGACTACTTTTTCTCATTAAGACAAAAAGGATGAAATGTGTAGAGCCTTGGCTGTGTCTCTCTTGGCAAAGAGCCAAACAAGATTCTGAAAGAGTTTGGATGACGCATGATAAAAAAGGAGTAATGATTTAACTAAACATGTAATATGCAAAAAGCATTACCCTATCTCTCCACTGACTGCTTTTACATTTTCACAGGCAGACAAGACAGACAGAGAAAGAGGCTGATTTAAGGATTTACATCTTTATTTTATCCTGAATGAATGGGACTTGCACTTTAGTGGAAGGGCTAGACTTTCACAAGCAACAGCTTAATATTGAGAGTGAAATAAATCACTGTAATTTTAATAATTGGAAATTGGTAGATAAAAAAAAATTTGCAGGTTTCACCTAATAAAGAAAAGAATACCATAGTCATATCTCCACAGAGTCTAAACTATTTAACAGACATTAAAACTCTCAACTCATTAGATTCCTTTAAATTGGTTTGTATGAGTACTGGATTCTATATTTCATGCTTGTCCTCACCTTCAGGAAAGCATAACATACCCATGAATAAACATGCTGTTAAAATCTTAGAAAATGGAATAATTCAGTGTTAAGCTAGTTTGATAAAGCAGTCTGATGGTTTGATAATGGAATTTAATTTCCATCTTCAGGATAGTGGTCATCAATACAGTCTACAAATAAATATTTAAAGTATCAAGTAATCTTTGATGAGGTAGGCTCAATGTTTGAAGATTTCTAAAATACAAAATGATATACAGAAATCTAAGACCTTTCATATTGTGAGACAAAGCCAAGTGGTATTAGTGGCAAGTTAATCTTCCTAGCCATGGTAGATTACACTTAGCATGCATAATGACTGGATTTCTATAACCAGAACAAAGAAATATCTGAAAACCCACTTGTGTAAAATTTGAAGTCTAATCACCACATGCTAAGTCTGCAAAACACAGCAACCAATCAGGTATACAAGTTATTTTGTTAGGAAAAGAAATAAGCCACTTTCTAGAGAATGGGTGAGACAACCAAGGGAATAAAAACCTAAGACAATTAATATCTAATTGGCATTACTGATGTCAGTTCCTGAGTAATGTTTAAGATATTTTAAGTGGAAATATAAACCCACTAACTATAATTTTAAGTCTTTCTCCACTGGAAGATAAACCTGAGCATTAATTCTCTCTCATTTTTATCAAGACTCCAGACTTCTCATTCCAAGCCTCACGTTTCTAAAATGCACACATCTTTCAAAAGTTGACAGAACAACAGAATTAATCAAGAAGTATGTGCTCTCATTTCAGCTAGTTCCTTGAAATCCATCAAAATACTTCTGTAAAGGTTGAATTAGCCTAGAGAGTATTCTAGAAAGTTAAAATTGATAATGACCATGTGCTTGAACTCCCAAAGTTTAAAAAATGATGCTTATATATGTATATATATGCCTAAGTGCAAATTCCACTTTTTGGGGACATTATGATACTTTCATTAATTTTATTTAAACTGTTATAATTCTTTAAACATATTACATTGTGATAGTCCTTTATATTTTTTTTTTTTTATTATGACATGAACAAAACAAACTTCAGTTTTGAATGTTGCAGTTCTTTTCTGAAGTCCACATCCACGTTTATTCGGTCCCTGACTCATGGGACCAAAACAGGAACGTTTTGTCTTTACCACTGTCTTAGACTTCAACACAAGAAAATAAATTGCTCCTTAATACTACAGTTTTAAGAACATTAAAAAAAAAATGTGTTCCTGAAGAACCTTCCCTTTTTCCTAGAATGTAACTGTTCATTTGTGTGCATGCTTCTTCTTAAGAGCCATATACACAGTAATTTTATTTTGTTGATATCTACTTTTCAAGTATGTTGTACAGAATGATGACACTAGGAGACTCTATCAGTTTCTGTCATCATTCGTGTTTGGAAAACATTTTTTTTTCTTCTTCCTCCTCTGTAGTCACCCAAATAGCTACTGCCTATTCCTATGACTCTTTTTTTCTTTCTTAGTTACATTTTTATTCTACTTTACCTTATTTCTATTATTTTTAATTATAATTTCCTTTTTATTGTTTGTTCATCTCAGAAACATTAGGATTTGTGTCATGAATGTATCTTCCACAAGAACAGAAAAAAAATTACTATTTTGCATTTGACTCATTGCTTTGCATTTGTAAGGATATTTGCAGGTATTTTTCAAGACTCCCTTTGCATAACCCAGCTGAAAGTTTGTGGATTGTTATCATAAAGCATGTATTAGTCTCAGGGAACTGAGAAAAGTCAGTAGGAAGGATGGAACATTTTATTGTTTTAGTTTGGAACATTTTAGCTGTACAGGAAGGTAATGAGCATTATTATGAAGGTTAAACAAGAATAAAGCCTGAGAAGAAACTCTCTCTTAATCAGTATTTTTCCAAATGATAAAAAGAAAACCAAAGAGATGAAATTGACAAATGTAGCATATAATGGTCCTTCTTGGAGCAGTACTACAGGGGCCTCATTAGTAGACATTTTAGTACAATCATTTTTACCCCTGTGGCTGTCACTTCAGACTACTCAGAAAAGGTGGCTGTAGGAGCTAATCACAGTGATGCCTTTCTCAATTTTATTTTCCTTGTAAAAATGAGGCACAAGAGAGCTAGTAAGTTCTAATTGAAATCAGAATTATCATTGCCATGGATGCATGCTGTGTCTGTAGGGTATGTTTGTGCCAGTGGAAAATTTCGCTTTTCCCCATAATAAGTTTGGGGGCTTTAGACTTAAATGTAAAGTTGTGCTGAAGTCATTATTAGCACATATTTTATTCTGTTATTTTCAATAGCATTTCCATCTTGCTGAATAGAAGTACAGTTGTCCATTTATGTTTAACATTACTAACTGTTGTTGATAAGGGGAGGGGCAGACTTCAAGGAGATGTGCTGTTTACATTGCACTTTAAAGTTTAAATGGGCTCTGTCTTGCATGTAATTCCTTTTCCTTCAATATTCCTCTATTTCTCTAACAAAAATAATTATAAGTGCCATTTGCTGCTTGCAGTTTAATTACCACCTTGAGAGACACTGCAAGATCTCCATTGCTCAAAAAAATGTGTAAGACCAAAGCAAAATATTGTAATGGTATTTTAAAGTGGGGGCAAATCATCATTTTATTCAGCTTCAGAGAAGTATCCTCCTGTAATGGTCCATCATACAGGTACCAGGAAGAAAAAAAAAAGAAAATAGGGAAAGAAAAAAAAAAAAATGGAGTGTGATTCCTGAAATTCCGTTCCTCCCATTATTGAGTTTATATGATAGTGATGGAATAATAATCACCTGCTGTAGCAAGTATTCAAAAATATCTTGCCCCTTTTTCTCTTGGCAAATAGGAATTTGTTAGAAAGCTAAACAGAGAAAGAAAAAATGATTTAGAAAGTTTTGAGCTCCATTGAAGATGTCTTTTCATCTCTGTTCATGTCCTAGAACTTTCCAGTTTTGGAAGGCTTTGTAGTTTTGAAGGACTGGCACATCTGCATTCTAAACAGAAGGTGAAAGTAAGAATCCCATCTTACTGTATTGAGTAAATGATTAAATCTAAAAAAAAAAACCTTGAAGGATTTCTTTCTGAAAGAGGATGATACCATAGTGAAAAAGAGATGAGTCTCTGTGAAAACACAGGTTAGATAAATTGACCCTTGCTTGATTTTAGTACAGACTCTTGATAATTGAGAAAATGGAGGCCAGACCTCAAATACTTTTTAATCCAACATTTTTTTGTGTATGTGTGTTTAACCCAGTTTTGCCTGTCCTCTAATGTCTGAAAATGGGATTTAGAAGTTATAAAGCTTTTTTGCCATGTTGTTATTCTTTCTGGAATGAATTGCAACAATAACATAACCAAACATCTAAAAGTAAACAGAAACCACATAATTGTTCTTTAAGTCTTAGAAACCAGAAAACCTTTCAGTAAGATAATAAACTGTGATTTTCTGATATAAGGTAAAGAACCCACTATGGCACAGCAGTTAAGTGTCACTGCTATCAAGCAAATGAATGCTTAAAAAGTGAGAAAACTTAAGAACAGAAATTCTGACAGTATGCCATCAGCAACATGGATATTCACTGTGTGTGGTTCTTGCTAAGGCTGACAGCTGAAGAGAAAGGGTGAGCTGTTCATTGATGAAAGTTGCTATCAGAATTATAACTAAACATACACATTTTAGACAGCACCTATAATGTGGCTACTTTATCCATGATCTCCCAATTTTAGCCAAAGAAACAAAATTGTGTTATGGAGTAAAAACTAAAATAGAGCAGAGGTATTTTGAGTGCTTCCAGTTATCCAGAATGCTATTGAAGCAACAATAAGCAGGGAGTTTGAAAACAGGTTGCTATAATGGAAACTATTTTTCAACTTTATCTGAAGCAGATGCTATCACATACTTTTTGTGATACTGACTTTTGTGGAGGTGAGCATCAGGAGTTATTAACCCAAGAGGATATACTCACTGAGGTGAAATTAAGGTTAACAGAAGTACAATAAATCTTTATTTCATGAATGTCAAAATCTAAGCACACATATTCTGAATGGTTTTATTTCTGACCAGAAGAACTATCTTTTTTTGGGGGGAAACAGTATCATAGTAACGATCTCAAGCTGAGGTCTATAGGGATAAACACAGCTTCCAGAAAAACTATTGTAATTGTTTGGGTGCCTAATATAACTGGACAAAACATCTTAGCAAACTGACAGGAAATCACATAAATTAAACTTATTAATGAATTGCAGACTTCTTAAACAATCTGCTGCATAATTTTGTAACTGTTATAGCAGTAAAACCATTCAGTTGTAAAGACACTTGTATAAGTGTTTAATTACTTCATTATGACTGGAGATTTCTCAAAACTTATATAGGCAGAACTGATTACTTTAAAAAAAAATTATAAAGGCCTATGCATGGTTTTAGCTGTATACCAACGGCATTTTATGAACAAAGCATTAAGTATAGAAAATTCTGGTTTAAGGCATGGTAGGAACAAGAGGGAGTGGTTTTGTTACTATTAAATGTTGACAATGTTAGTCATTTTAAGCAAGGTTTAAGTCAGAGACAGAAATAGGAAAAGATATGGTAAGCAAGAGATAATTAGTACTTCAGGAGTTAAAAATGAGAAACGGAAAGAATTCTTGATCTCTTTCTACATCAATATGAGACAAGTATCAGAAAATTATCCAAAAGATGTAGGAACAGTCTATGGGTTGAGGAAGCTTTGGAGGTCATAGAAGGAGCTGGAGTGAAGGAATCTGCACAGAAGCCTGCTTAATACTGTTTCACTTTTATTGATAGTATGGGTGATAATGTCAGTGCTGAACTGACTTTCTAGTCAGTTGTCTGGGTTTTGTGTCTGAAAAACTAAATAGCCTTCAGACTAATTTTGTTCGTTTATCTGGCTAATCAATTGTGTGGTTTCTTCACTCAGTGCAAGGAAAGAAGCTTTTGTATTTTTTTTCCATTTGATATCTAAGTCTTGCATTGTGTCGTAACACTCTCTTATTATCCTTTCATCCTCTGTTCTTCTGTGAACAAGGACATGGTGAGAGAGGTATTTGAAGCAGTCCTGTTACAGATAATAAATTACATTTCCCTCTGCCTCCTTCCCCCAAATCCTGTTGTTCATGTGCTATCCTGAAAGCATGAATAATTAAGAAGTACTAAAATACTGGTAAGAATTGATTACAGAATGATTTTAGAGGAAGAAACTACATCATTTCCACATGTAAGTCTTCCAAACCAAAATGTTTTTCTCTTAATTTTTCTTTTAGTATCTGCATTAAATTGTTCTTCTTCACAGAATAACAAAAAACACCGAACTGTCATCAGCATTATATTTCTGTATTAAATTTTTTTAAGAAAATTTCGTGTTGACATCAGAGAAAGTAATATTTACATATAACAGTGTCATGTTAAAGATATGGAACACTGATGCCATGAGCATTGCATTGGAGGAGCCACAGAATCTTTCCACTTTCTTGTTTCAAAATTGCATTCAGTATCTCTGTGTGCTTGACTTTTTGCATGCTTAAACACTTTCATAAGTAGGACAACACCTCAATGTGGGCTCACATACAAGACTTTAATTATTTTCTTCCCTTCTTATAGTAATTTCTCACCAAAAGCATGTTCACTTTGGGAATATACTTCATATAACAGAGTAGATATTTCCTTCCTTTCTCTTTTTTAGTTCTAAGGCAAATAATGTTAATAAATTATGCTTGTATCACACACCCGAGAACATCAGGAAGGGCTCTGTAGTTCATAGCAATTCCATTTTATTTCAGAGACTAAGTACATTTCAAGAGTCTCCAACCTTTGGATAAACAACCATCTATTATAAACCACAGTGTGTAATGTATACTATTAATGATGCTTCCATAGGGCTGTCTCTGTCTCAGAAAAAAAGAAAATTCTCAATTGTCAGAATTACATTCAGAGTGAAGGAAGGGAGGGCAGGAAAGGACAAAGAGCCAGACTCCACACTATAACTCTTTATTCTGTTAATACAGACATTGCAATTCATCTTTCAAGTCAATTACCCTGCTGGTAGCTTATGGGGAGAGCACAGACATTAATATTTCCAATAAACCTGATTGTAGTCAGATGAAATTTCAAACCATTTTCAAGTGGGAAAGAAAATTAGGTCAGGAGAAATAGCCACTACAAATTAACGAGCCCACCGATAGCCTCACCATTAGCATCACTATTTCCATAAACTATTCCAATGATGTAGAATTAAATATCAGACACTATTTCACTGAATAAGGAGAAAATATAGTCATTATCTCTATTTTTTTCCATTCTTTCTTTTAATACACTGAAAATTTTGTGGCCAGAGCAAGGGCAGCATAGATTTTTAAAACCATTAAATATGAGGGGTTTGGTGTGGTTCCTTTTTTCTTGCTTTTCTTTCTATGCTTTTCTATATGATAAAGCATTTACTCTGTAGAGAATTAATTGCAGGTCTGTCTCACAGAAGTGCTGTTGCATGATATCAGAGGTATCCAGAAAGAGACAGCTGGGACAGGGCGGAGAGGAGATTTAACTATGTATATGTAACTCAGTCTATTCTGTAAAACGATTACCTAATAATGATTTTATTTTAGAATGTGAGAGATATGAGAACCCATATTCTCTGTCTCTCTCCTGCTCTACTACTAAAAACCATCTAATATTTACAAAGTAGACAATAACGTGTGTGTGAACACATGCAGTGTCTTTGAGATAGCACAAGTGATTGTTCATAAACTGAGAAGTCATCTTAGGCCTAGATAAAGAAATCCTAATACTCTCTGTATCTATCTGATGTATGTATGTACACGTGTGTACACATATGTAGTATACTCATATAAGTCAGAACAACAGGTGCTACTACCTTTGCTTTTCACATCTTTCCAAGGTGATCACTTTTGAAACATTTCATAGAAGAAAAATACTACAAAACCATGGAACTCCCTAAAGATTTTTCTTACCCTGTAAGAAAATAACATTCGGGAGGAAAAGCTATATATGATTTATGTTGCTTCTTGCTTTACTGTGACAAATCATTCAAGCATTTAGAAAATTTTGTAGAAGTTCCATGAAAATTTAGAATGCAAACATAACATTGCTACTGGATATTGGTTGATCTCTGTATACTAGGAAGTTAACAGAACACTGTGATGGGAATGTGATGGGAGAAGACTCCAAAACCAGACAACTTCAAGCTTCAAAATGACTCTTGACTGGATTGACTGAATTCTTTAACAGTGAATATTGACAGTAGTTAGCACTTAATCACTATCAATCATCCATAACAAGTGTATCTTAAATTAGTTGCAAGTGTACAGTGCCACTGAAGTGATTCTCTTTTAGTTCATACTGATAGCTATAATCCATCAATTCAGAGAAAAAAATTGAGAGGAAAAGCCAGAACAGAGTCTGCTGCCTTCTTTCATCCCCATCTTTCCCATGAAACACCACTGTTTTGTGCTCCTCTGCCTCTTCCCCAGAAGAAAACTGGATGATCTCAGCTTCTCTTGACATTTATTTTTGAGATGAGGGCTTGTTCTTGTTTTGCATATTCTGCAGGATAATTCTGGTTCCATCAGACACCCTGCCTGCCTTCTCTGCAGGACTATTTTGGTTTTACAAAACATTGCTCTTGCCTACTCTGCATCCTCAGTTCTAATCTTGCAAAGTTCAATACATACACGTTTTTAATGCACTGTTTATACCACTATATCACAACTCCATCTGCACCTTTGTTATTAAGGCTGTTATTTGTATATTAAAGATGAGTTGCACTGCAAAATGTTATTAATGTTTTTACAATGTTAAAATAAGCTTATATACTGTAGCTGGTTATGCTGTTTTAGCATGCTTGTGTCTATGTTCTGGGCAAGTAAATACTAATTTTCTTGCTTAGTAAACATCTAATTACAGCATGGAATAAGCCTCATTTTTTACTGCAGTAAATCCAAGTCAAGAATATTTTAACATGGGTTGAAACTCAGTCCCATACATACATCAAATAAAGGTTAAATCTCCAGTTAAAATTCTAATTAAACTAAATTTATATCAAAAAGTAGTGTCTCATTATAACTTACTTGAGTTTAAACAGGACCTAGGTGGTATATTTAGCAGACAGACTGAACAGGAGAATACTCAGATATTAATGTCCTGAAAATCTGTGCAGGTGTGAAGTTTCTTCACCATGTTAGAGCACAAAGTCTAGATGGCAATCACTGAATTTAAAACAGGACCCTCTTTCCCTGAGGAACTATCAAAATAATGAGAGCCTGCCTTAATCACAAAGTAGTAGGAAATTTGACAATCACAAACCTACTCTGAATATGTCTATGAAAACTGTGTTTACACTTCTTATTTTCTGTATTTTTTCTTAATATCTATTCATCTTTAGGAGTATCTTTCAATTTTCCACAGATAATTTACTTGCAAAATTGAGGTATCCCTCAATCAACTTGGAAAAATGTTGTCATTGGAAGAAATTAGGAAACTGTTGCTGACAGGAAGCACCTTGTTGTATTGAACATGCTGAATCTCCTGTAGCACTTTGGAAAACCTTACAGAAATTGTGTGTTTAATTTAACCATGTATGCTTAGGAGACAACTTAAAATTACTTGAGGCAGCCAAGCAGCAGATCCCCTTTGGATATTACTGTGTTTAGTTATGTTAGCATGTCATATCTGCACACAGATATTCAATTGTTCTTACAATTTAGCATTGGGCACATGCTTTTTTTATCATTACCCTTCCCCTTCCCTCTCTTCCTCTCTCTATTTCTTTCTTTTAATATGGCAGATATATAGAGTTTCATGTTTTCATTTTTTATAAGGATAGCATGGATAACTTATAAGTGCTCTCACAGGAACTCAAGTCAAAGTGAGCAGCTAACAGTACTGTACATCCTGATTCAGAATGGAAAATTAAATTGTTGGTTTCAAATTATGCAAACTGAAATTTGGACCTCAGCTGTAAAACCAGTTAGAAATGCTAGAGGTATTTTTGAAGTGTTCAAGGTTTCTCTACATGATTTATGTCCAAAATGGAGCCTCTTCAATATACAATGAATGCTTGAATTGCCAGCCATATCCTGATTTGTGATACTCTGCTGCTCATTGTAAGAGAACATCTTTTACTTCTGACATTGCTTGTTAGAAGCAGCCCAGTCCAAGTAACTCACATTTCTTAGAGGTTGTTTTTACAACCAAGTAAGTAACAGAAAGCCTTGAAGGATTTTCCTGATGTTCTTTTCACTATTTCAGACTACAAATAATTTAACATCTTTGAATCTCAATTTGCAGATATGTAAAACAAAAGCTTAGAATCATAACTGATGTTGTTGTGATGCTGAGATGCCCATCTGTCCTGGTTCAGCCAGGACAGGGTTAATTTTCAGCAGGAGCTGGGGTGGAGCCACAGCCAGGCTATTTTCGAAGTGCCATGTGGGACACCGGGTGAGGGGTGTGCATGCCCATCTGGTATGTTCTGCCCATCTATGCACTCGGTATTGCTCGTT
>JAVFHW010072959.1:28337-49633 GCA_032159205.1 Eurystomus glaucurus suahelicus
ATATCCCCATTGTCTCCTCACAATACTACCCTCATAAGAGGAAAAAACACTCTTCAATTTTTTTAATTTTTTTTTTTTTTTTTTTTTTTTTTTTTTTTTTCATCTGAACAACAGTGGAAAATCCTTTGAAGTAGGAACTGGAGCCAGGGACTTCCCTCTCCTCAGTTGGTGCTTGTACCATTAGGCTGCCTCATTTGCTTTACTTTCATGACTAAAAATTCAGCATTCTTGATTTTACAAGCGATTTCTATAGGAAGAGTAGGTAATACTGACATGCTAGCCTGGTGATAAGGACATCCTCCAGGGCTTCAGTAGAGACTGGGAGGACCAGGTTTCCTATTTCCCGAGTTACTGTCATAATCACATTATTACTTGCTAAAGCTAACCATCATAACCACCTCAATTTTGTGACAGCCATGTACAAAAAAAAAAGTTTGATTTTTGCTATGGATGACTGTAAGGTACTGCATCTCATCTATTCAAATTAATGCATATTGCAGGTAACAGTTTTACTTTCACAGTCAGGAGTTTAGAATTGGTGAAACTAGTCTGCTTTTACTGCCATTACTAATTCAAATAAGTCTCTTTCCTGATTGTTTTTTACACCTTTTCTTTACTGCTTATGCACTTCTGTTACTCACAATAATGTTTCTGTTGTGTGTTTGAAGTGCCATGTATTACCCAAGCTCACCATGGAATATATCTTTTAGTTTGGACTGGTTTGTTGCGTTGGCTTCTTCAAGGAGAGCATAATACATTGATAAGTTTGATAGATCACTATCCTTCTAACCCTCAGATAGTTTATTTATTTCCTAATATTTCCCCAGCCAATAAGTGTCAAAAATGTAGTATTGCTTATGAAAAAGTAATTTCCATTTCATGCCTAACATTTTTGCTAACAACAACATGGAACAAGAGACTTGTTTCTCAGCTATCATCTCTTGTAAGACTGAGATGTGCATATGGATGTCTTTTGGATTAATGTCAAGTTTCAAGTATTCTGTGATGTTACTTCTTTTTCAATAGTTACAGACTTTCATCCATATTATCATTCATGGTATTCCAAGACTAACTAGAAGGAAATTCAGCTTTTTAAAATGTGAGTTTTTAATTTGACTTGAAAGAACACTGGAATGCTTCTTCACCTGTCTTCCATACTTCACTCAGCTTGGCTTTATAGTCCCAGCTGTCAGTGAATGTACTTGTTACCTGTATATCGAGACTTTGAGGGAAATAAAGTCCTTCACTGTGTGAAAAGTCGTGTTGTCTGTAGGACAAGTTTCTAAGATTTCAACCAAGTATGTAAGCTTTAAAGTACAAATTTCTCTCTGACTTGTATCCTTAATTCATCTGGCAGAGGTATGTGTAAGCAGCAGTCATAAAATCATAAAATCATAAAATACTTTAGGTTGGAAGGGATTCCTGGAGGTCCAAACCCCAGATCAAAACAGAGAGCCCCATATGCATTATTCCAGATATGGCCTCAAAAGTGCTGAAAAGAGGCAAAGAATCCCTACTCTTTTCAAGCTGATTACATTTTTACTGATACAGCCCAGTATGCAGTTGGTCTTCCATGTTGCAAGGCCCCCTGTTGAGCTATATTCAACATATTTTGCATGAGATCCTCTCAGTCCTTTTTTCGCCAAGCTGGTTTCTATCCAGTTGGGTACGACTCTATGTTTGCCATTGCTGCACTTCTTGAAGTACCTCTTGCCCAGTTATCCAGCCTGTTAAGCTCACTCTGAAAAGGAATCTGGCCCTCCAGTATGCAGAGCCCTTCCTTGCAATTTGTTGTCATCTGCGCACTTGCAGAGAATGCGCTCTGCCTCATGATCCAGCTTATTAGTCAAGACATCAGATGCAAAGGCAGCATTGGCCCCATTATGCACCCCTATTAACCAGCTGCCCATTGGATTATACATCTCTGATTACTAACTTTTGAGTCTGGCAGTCCAAGCAATTTTTCCAGGCACTTGATAGTTCACCAAACCACCACCAATCCAAATCATATATCACTGTATCTGTAAGTATACTGTGGGTAACGGTGTCAAAAGCCTTGCTAGGATCACTGTACACATCTTTCACTAAGGTAGCTAGCTCATCACAGAAGACTATCAGGTTGGTCAAGCACATTTTGCCATTGGTAAATGCATGCAGGCTGTTTTTAGTCTCCTCCTCCTATTGCATGTGCCTGGATATGGCTTCCAGGACAATTTGCCAAGTAGTGAGGTTGGCTAGGCCTTGGTTCCCCTGGTGATCCTGCTACCTCTCTTTGAAAATGGGCAGAATGTATGCCTTTTATTAGTTACCAAGAACTCCATCATGAGTGGGCTGCGTAAACTTACAGAGGATTCTTTTTTCTTGGAAAGATGTATATGTTTAACCTGAAACCATGGTTGACTCCTATGTTCTTAATTTTTTTTAATTCACTAGTACTCAAAAGGAAAAAAAGAAAAAAAACAACAAGTGTAATTAATATGTAATCCTCTCTGTCTAGAAAAGAAAGGCATGCACTTTTGGTCTAAAATTCACCTTTGAAGCATCTTTTTGTGAAATTGGAGAACAGAGGTTTGGATTCATCTCCCTTACAGTCACTGAAGCTTCCTCTGTAGTTATGGTAGTGATACAATTGGATCAGAGGACAAATTTTAACAGATTAGATGGTGATTTACTTCTGGAACTGTGTGGTTTTTCTTCAAAGTCTAGCTAACGAGATAACTTAAGCAGTTTATACTAGATGACTAAAGCTGTGACATCTGAAATGAGGTGAAATAAAGACTATGAAGAGTATTTCATTTAACTGACTTCTGTCCTTCTATATTCTAAAGAACTAAGCTGCATTTTCTAATATTTCTGTAGGAAGCAGCAAGGCTTCATTAAAGATGGAAAGTTTATAGAAAATATTATTAATATTATTAATTTTTTAAATTAATTCCAAACTAAAATGGCAATGGGCAGTCTATAGAGTAATTGATTGTGCTGTCAGATAAATACAAGTTTGGGGATGTCTCAGTTGGGCAAAATTTAATCACTCAAGATGAAGTTTGCAAAGGTTAGCAAGATAGTATTTTTTATATTGAGAAATATTTAATGAGATTTTAAGCAATCCACAGTGATCTGGATCTTCATTTTCTTTCTTATTTGAGAGATGTCACATTTGCATTACAGTTCACTATCACCATTTCTTACCAAGAACATCATCACCTTGCAATTTTCTTTTAAAGAAAGAGGTAGGTACTGATGAAATACAACATAACCTCCTGGATTGCTGATATTTCCATTGACAGTATTGCATCCTAGTAGTTGCTGATCTGCATGGTTTAAAATTTAAAATCTGATTCCCTATGCAGATAAAATAAATTATCTTTAAATGCTGTATTTTGAATCTGATGATGATAAGACTATTAATATACCATTTGTACTCCTTAGTGAGGAAGTAATGCATTTTCATAAATTTATTTAATAATCTCATAATCTTTACACACTATAAATTATTTACAAATAAGTTTATGCTGAAATCAGCCTCAGAAACTAAAATCTCTAATTGCATTTCATTAGATTACTCTACAAAGTAGTATGAAGCCTGTATTGAATAGAATGTTAACTTCAATTTATTTAAACAATGGAATGACATATGTGTCAATATTACCTCTTAAGGAATGTAGATTGTGTCATATGCACAGATATTATGGAAGCTTTATCTAGTTCAGTGTTTCACTAAATAAATTTCCTAACATTACACTGCTATTTTTTCATATTTTTTCTTGTTTATAAAGACAACCACCCTGCTAAAGCATGTAAATGGCTTTTATTCAGTGTATGTTGAATTTTAGTTTTTGGTCACTTAATCTTGCTGTACTTCTGTCTACCAGACTAAGGTGTCTCCTATCAGAAAATTCTTAATACAATTAAAGGCTATTATTTAGTTTGTTGAGATTCTCATGTGCTGTTCTTGAGCTTTGAAACTGTTTTCTATAGTTCTCTGAACTCCCTCACTTTATTAGTGACAAATACTGTATTCTAGGAATAGCTGCCCCTGTATGAAATAAAAAACAAAACAAAATAAAATAAATAAATGACCCCTCCCACCCACCCCCCCCCCCAAAAAAAACAAACAAAAAAACCAACATACCAACCAACCCCAAACCCAATGCAGTGGTCATATTTTGATATGAAAATCTGCAATAACTACATGACTCTTTTGAACACTGTGTGTGTAAGAAGCATGTTAGTTTTCTTGCTTGGTGTCAAGTATTTGGAGCTCATGTTTAGCTTATTATCTCTAATAGCCCTTAAATCCTCTAGGATGTAATTACTTCCCCAGCTGTGTAAACATGGTTGCAAGGTTTTCTGTTTGTTCATTCCCCACCACCACTTTCATCCCACATTAATGTTTTTACATCTGGTCATGTTAAAATACATAGTTCTCTTGGTCCCAGATTCCAGTGTGATTCAAAATCAATCCTAATCAGTCATCTACAAACTTTTCCTAATTTCTTTGTTTCACTTTACCCTAATTTCTTTGTTTAACCTTACCCTAATTTCTTTGTTTTATCCATTCAAGAAAATCTTGAATCACAGTGCAAAGATTTGGGACCCGAAGAATACCAGTAGAAATAAACCTACTTAATAATGATTCTATGTCTACCTTTATATTTTGACACTTACTAAGTAAAAATTAATTATTTATTTATTCACTCTGTAAAGACTTTAGTGTCTAGTTTCACTAGTAAAATGTTGTGAAGAGACAGATTTTCTTCTTTTTTTAATAGAAATTGATGTCAATAACTATTATTTTTGTCATACCTAAATTAATCTTGTCAAATAGAATTGTATTATTTTCTCTCAATTTGTTTTTCATGAACCTATGTTATTTTACTTCCTTCCTATTAACGTCTGCCTTATTTTTTGTATCTAAATCCCTACAGACATATATTAATTCACTTAGAATCAGAACGAAGATCAGTTCTACAACCTTTTATATCTTCTTGCTTTTTGCTATGAAAAAAACCCCTTATGTGAATCTGATGCAGTTAAGGTATTGATTGTCTATATAGTCTCACATATGCATGTTTACGTACTGTGCTCATCACAGAACTAACTCCTTAGCATGGAATACAAACTGGAGTTTTGGACAATCAGCATCTCTTATTCATAGTACTGAAAGATTAGAGATCTTCACAAGAGCATATTATGAATAAAATATTCAGCACAAATCTCTGCATAAAAATGTGATGCAGCTTCCAGTGCATTAGGACAGTCTGTTCCTAATTGAGCCATACACAACTGTCCCCAACTCAGTATATATATATATGAAGAGATTGCAGAGGCACTTGCAATACCTTATTTCTTCCCTGAATGACCCCAAACTTATCATATTAAAGATGGAGAAGAGTTTAGTGCTCTTAACATAAAGATAGGATTGTCTCTACAGCCTACCACTCTTGCAAATAAGAGTATGGAATCTGTAAAGATCACAGTTATTCATGACCTCTTTTATTATTGTGTTATTTCCAAAACACAGTTTAGAACATTTGGCATCATGATGCTAAATTGGGATAGTATTCCGTGAGGTGATGAATGCTGTAACCTGTCAAGTATGATAATTCAGTTAACTTTTTTAGGCATAAAATCTATAAGTTTATAATAAAACTGCTCAAAAGCATAATAACATTAAGCATGTATAAAGCTATTTTTCTCCACTGATATCTGCAGGATTTTTTTTTTAACTGCTGCACAGTATGCCACTGAGCACAAACTGGTGCTCCATTTGTTCTGCCTTTGCATGGTCAAAAATATTGTCACGCTGCCGGCTGGTTTCAGTTAGTATTGTATCAGGTGTAACAGTTGAGATATTTGTAAGACTGTGTGTATTCTTAAGGGATAGAAAACAGTTATCATAGCTAATCTGATATGTGTTCCTGTCTGCAAACCATTTTCCACACACCAAGGACAAAATTTAAGTTCTGAACTAATAAGCCCTTAAGAGATAGAGTCCCCACTAATTATAATTTCCAGTGCTGCTTTTTTATTCCTTTGTAATCTCAGTAACAATTTTAACACCTTGTCAGGCATTCAGGAACTTCCATCTGTGCAGCCTAGTGCATTTGTGAAATAAACCCATCTGTACAGCTGATTAAAAGTTGGATGTAGTCCATGTTTTGTCTTTATCCTGAAAGAAACAGTATTGCTGCAGCAGTTGTTGAAGTAAGGCCTGAATACAGAGTGGAATGCACAAGGCTAATGGAGCAAAATGGCTTTTACTGTTTTCATTTGTATTTAATAATTGTTTAAAATAAAATAAGAACAAATTAAGTGTGACAAGCAAGACCAATTAGAAAGGCTGCAGAGTTCAAGTCTGCAGTTAGATGCAGGAAACAACTCTAGAATCACTGTCATTTCAAGCATGTGTTAAACAGTAAGGTGAATCCAAGCAGATAGCAACTTCATGTACTTTTCTTACTCTCCCACAAAAATATTTTAATTTATTCTGGGAGTGCACATGTGTTTTTCTTTAGTGTGGCAGGCAGTTTTCAGTTGCATGTTTTTAGAAAGGTGGAGGAACAGATGCACAGTCCCTTACCTACAAACTAGGTCAGTAGAATAACTGCATCTGACTACCTGATTTGCATCCATATTTGGTAGTCAGAAGTACCATCTCTCACATTTCTATTCACAGTCTCACTGCCATTGCTAAAAGTTTTATGGATGCAAAGCTGTACCTTCAAAAAGTTTTAAGAAACATCTCATCTTTAGAGAAACAAAAAGAAACAATAGAAACCCAACCAGCCAAGTGGCTTACTAAAGATTTCAGATAAGAGGACATGGATAGTGAGTGAATTATCCTCTCACTATTCACATGGGCATATGGAAAAGAAAAAGGAAGAGAAAGAAAAGGGGAGGGGAGTTTAAGAGACAGAATGAGAATCTTTGTCCTGTGTTTTTTTAGTATCCTCAGGACAATTGTTATCAAACATCTTTCTCCTCTAGCATAGAAATGCACACTTCCATTTGGATATCAGCAGAGGTACAACAGAAAGAATTAATTCAACACTGATCTAGGATAAAAGTAACATGATGACATAGGTTCTGATATATGGATCTGTGAGCTAGTGTTAATGCAAGCAAGTAAATCTGCATCAGATTGCATATCACCACACAAATGTACTAGGTCACATTTTTCCGATGCAATGCCAAAGATCTATTTCCCCAGCACTGCATAAATGTATCTGTGTTGCTGTTTATTCCAAAGGTATTTCAGGCAATTCTTGCTCAAGGATTTATGATGTGTTTGCTTGTGTTGTATGGGCATGCTCATCAATGTTCTCTAAATGACAGGAGGTATAATATAGCGATAAATTGGTATTCATTACTGGATGCTCAATGTACTACAAGACCCTTTAATACTATTACGCCAATATCAGAGACCACATCTAAATTCCTAAGCTATGAGTTAACTCTATTGCACTTCATTCCAACATAAGTATAGGACTGATATCCATTCTGTCTGCAAAGACTTCCAAAGTCTGTAGACTGACATAATTCTTTTGCAGTTACACAAGTGCCACTGAAAATCAAACAGAACCTTAGTTTTTTCAGTGAGAAATGTGGAGGAATTTATATAGCTAAAGATGCCAACTATATTGCATAAAATTCCATAAAACAAATTGGAGCAACACAATCTTTGATACTGCTGAAAAAAGAGACAAATAGGGTTTTTTCTTTTTTCAAGTCCTGTGCAGTAATCATCAGAGAAACCAAACCTTAATTGTAATTTCGATGCAGCTGATAATCATATTTGTAGCAGTGTCATATATTAAAAAACTAAACCAAAGGAAACCTCAAATCTCAGAACCCAGAGTAATTCTGGAAAGGGAGGGAAATCCAGATGTTCCAGTGAAAGAATAGTATAGGTGGGATTTATTAAAAGTATCAAGATAAAGAATTGTTTAAATATTAGAACAAATCTATATAGGTGTTTTGAAGAGTGGAAAAAGGCGGTTTGTTTTTTTGCTGTTGTTGAAGTAGAAAAGTGAAAAGTGAAAATACGTTTAATCCTGGGATGAGAAACGACAACTGTAATTATACACTGCAGAATTGCTGCCCACGGAGTACTGCTTTGTTGAATATAGTTCACTTTTGGTGATAATAACAATACGTCATTTGGTGAATTGTGAATTCCCTCAAGGAATTTATGATACAACTCTGGAGCTGAACAAGTCCCAAGTGCTGGTGTCTAACTTAAACTAGATAAATGCAGCTGCTTCCTATATAGGACAAGTGTCACTAAAATATTTTTTAAAATACTGTGTTTGGAATTTCAGTTTCTGGTTGCCTAGTTAAATTGGCTTGAATGCACTTTAAATTTTATTTATTTAATCTTTTTCCACAAGGTCACAGTTTAGTAATATGTAGGTGAAAAGATGATAGACATATTATTCCCCTCCCTTTTCAAACACATTGTTTGGTCTAACACAGTGCTGAGCCAACAGCTTCGGTTGTATTATCTTTATCTTCTCACCCGTGCAGAAGGCAAATCATTCAGGTATACCCTAATAATTACTATTATTTGAGAAGGTTTCTGTTAAAGTCAATGTATATGACTGGTGACTCATATTCTGGTTCCTTTAATAGACTAATATACAGAAAGCTTTCTCATTCCATGTGGACTGAATGTCTAAAGATGCTCCAGGGAAGTACTGTACTGAAGACAACAGAAAGAATTAATTTAAGCAATGTCATATGTAAATCCCTGTTGCCTTTTCACACCAGAATGTTAATTCTAGGGATATGTGACCCGACTGGAGTTTGTGTCAGTCTCAGACAGGATAATATAGAGATATAGCGCAACTGAGGGAATAACTTTTAGGTTTGAATAATGCTGGCTTCTGTATGATAGTGACAAATTCACCAGTGGTTTATACTGGTGTAATATAGGATTTGATTTCGGTCATGAATTGTATACTAAAGTGAAGAACTTGTCCCAGTGTTTTTACATTAATGATAAACAAGGCAGTTTTATATACAGTCTAATTTATTCAGTGCAGTGTCAAATCAAGCTGAATTTTAAAATAAGCTTCAAGCATCATGTTTGCAATAACTAAATTTAAGGGGCTAATACTTAACATTTATGTTCACCTCCTCCAGTATATTTCCTGAGCAGACATCTTTTTCAGCCAAACTGTTTGAGCAGCTGATCCAAACTCATTAATGTAACAGTATTTCAGCAAAAGTCATGCTGATAGCTATTGGTTCATTAGTGCCTGAATCCAGAAGGCATATAGAAATAGTTAGAATCAACTGACAATCTTGGCTTCAAATGCGATGCGCTTATAAATAGTTTCACAATGTTTTTTGAGATTTTTGTCTGTGTTTTGAGAGATCAAGATGATATGGTGTTTGATAAGATTGCTGATAGACTTATTTTATTATTGTATGTTTATTTTTCACACCAAGTTACAAATTAGATGCCACTTCTTAATGATGTGTTTATTGTTATCTTATTAAGTCATGGTGTTATACTAAATTTATCACACAATTTCATTGACTAAAATTGACATCTGTAGTTATGTTAATTTATGTATCACTCCATGGTAGTCATTCTGCTAAGATGAAGTTAGAGACTTTTTTGGAGCTAGAAAAAATAATGAACAAGAAAACTTGCAAGTGTACCAATCCAAAGAGGAAAGTGTGAGTCAGAGTCCAGAAGAATCATCAGAGAACTGGGAGAACCAAAAAATCTGCCAGTCCGTAGAACATGATGATGAAATGTCATTGCTCTGAACAATTCCTTCCACCTCTGCTTTATCTTCATCCTAGATTCATTTTGCTAGATGGAGTTTAAAACACAGAAAAGGGAGGATCCTGAGCTGCAGCAGGAGGAGAAAGGAGGTAGGGTAAAATAGACAAGAATCAAGGCACATCCAAGCAGCATCTCAAACAACGAGCAGTGGGTGAAATTCCTGAAGATACCTGTTAACTGAGGTAACCGTATCAGGCTTGTAGAGTAGCCCTTAGTCTTCAAGAAACTCATCATGCCTAAATGGATAACCACAGATTAATTATGCAGGTAGAGCCTGACAGCTGGAGCTTGGCAGCTTGACAAAGACTGGGATAAGATGAAGTGAATGTGAAGCAATTATAAGAAAAGAGGCTTGAGACCTCCTGAAAATATTTTAGTAAATGAACAAATAGCCATGGACCATACCATGCATATTCAGAGAAGCACATTGTAACATGTTTAAAACCCACTGAAATACACATCTCAGAAACATTCTTCAAACTTTTCCAAATTAGATTTTTAGGGGTGATTAATTACATTGATAATTCTCTGGATACCTGTGGACCATATAACTTGTCTTACACCAAAATTCACAGTAAAAACAATCCCACGTGTACTCCATGTTTCTGTAAAACATTTGGAGAATTCAACCTTCTCATCTGTTGTATATAATCTCAAAAGTAAAGATTGTGAGTTAGCATTGAAATAGGTTATTTTGAATGCAAATAAAATTTGTAATTGAGAAGAAATTGTCTTTATTTTGAATGTTATCATTTAGGAAAGAGCATATGGTGCTTTTAGAAAATATGTAGTTTCTTTCTTCTGCAGGTGTTTTCCAACCTCTACAGGGGGATTAAAGGAACTCCGACCACTTTTTGTGTTGTATTAGTAAAGCTTTCCTACTGTGCTTTCCAAGTTTTCTATTGGACACACAATTCATCAGCTGGATGCCAAAGTTTCCGTGACACTTGTATTATGGTATTAAATTGTTCCTATTTCAAATGGCTTAACTAAAATTAGTCCTTGAAGCAATTCTGAGAAACTGTTATTCTTTGCAGCAGTTTACCTGGACTTTAGACTATTCCTTTTTTTTTTTTTCTTTCTAAATTTACTGGGGTATTCTTAGAGTAGATTTCTCTTGAAAGACATGGTTTGACTGCAGAAACTATCATGGTGGATGTATGTGTTAAAATAACAGCTCATTTAAACAGTAATCACAGAGGGTGAAACTGTATTTGAACTGCTAATGTGCAGAGTAGCTACATGTGGTTTATAGGTCAAAGTATAATAGTGTGAGCATTTTTTGATTCGTACAAATTGTAACCACAGTTGTCAACTTGGCTCCAAGAATCACATGCACTTGGGGAAAAATAATAATGTGGTTTTTAACGATGCCAAAGTACTTCAGGATATTGCTTCACCAAATATTAATTCTTCTGTGCAAGTTCCACTTTCCTTTTAGTGCTGCCCCCAATTAAAGCTTTAAGCACTTAACCTGTAGTTGTGAAAAAAGCAGTTTGTGATGGGTGTAATCTTACTCCCAGAGGTCTAATTATCTCAGTTGGTTCCCAATTAATCCATGAAGTTGTTAGGTCTTCCTTTTAATTAGATCTGTTCTTCTTGAAGAACAGTTTTATTTTTCATATTTCACTTTATTATTTTCTTCACTGGAACCCTGCAGGGTGGAAATTCTACTTTGAAATGTTCTTATTTGTTTGATTGCTGGTTGATGCTTAATGAAGATGATGTTCTTTACCCACAGCTTGCATTAAAGTTCAGTTTGGAGATTGGAATGCAAGTCCATTAAGCATGAAAATTAAATGTAAATATGTACCAAGTGAGAGAGTGAACACTTCCTTTGTTTAAAGCGATTATTTAAACAGTGTTTTCACTTTAAGACGCAATTATCTTTGGTCCAATCTCACAAAATCGCAATAGAGTTAATTCTAAACACATTCTGAATTAGCATTTTACTGGGTTTTTGTGGGTTTGGGGGGCTTTTTGTGTGTTTGTTTTTTGTATTTCATTAATGCAATATATTTAAGAGGATGCATATATGAGGAAGTTGGATATAAAGGCACATTTCCCTTCTCACTTTCACCTGTAAAAAGCATTTTATATAACAGGGATCTGCAGGCAGGAATAGAAGCTTCATTAACTAGTCACAAAGACATCCAGTAGTGGAATATTATCTAAAGACTGTTAGGAATTTCATTTACCCCTCTCTCCTGTGTCAGCTGTGCATGATAGAAAGCTATATTGGTTTACCTGACAGTGTCCTTTCCTCTGTTGTGTCTCAGTGATATTCCCTTGCTGTATGCTATCAAAAAATCAAACAGTTTACCCAGTGGAACTGTAACTTACCTCTAGGAAAAATATTATCATCTGTGGTCTTCTTAACTGTGGAATTTAGCCAGCCAATGAAACTCTATTTGATGTATGTGTTATACATTGGGCAAACTATGTTATTCCTGTGATGCACAAATTCTGTTTTGAAACCTGCACCAGTTTGCTACCTATTTATTTTTGTATTAGTTTTACAGACAGTGAAATATCTGCCCATTCAGAACTCACTATACCATTTGAGGATTAATAACCAAGTAGTATTCTTTTTGCATAAATATGAAAGTTCATGGAATAAAACAATATTTAGTAAGGCAGGAATAAAAATAACAACCAAAATAGAATAATAATTATTGTTCATAGATTACACTCATCTCCACAAACATGCATTTTAATGAAATTACATAGACTGCATAAATGGAAATGGGAAACAATTATTATAGAGAGAGAGGCTCTGATATATTTTCTACAGTAATTGGTGGTAGCATAGTGTGGTAGTGAAGTAGTCATAATTCTGTGGTTTCAGGAGGAGAAGTATATAAAAATACTGGGTTATCTTTTGCCTGGCTATTAAGACATCTTTTTCTTCTATCAGAAATTAAGAACTGTGAAAATAATCTGTAACTCAGTCAGATTTCATTGTATCCCTTTACACATCAGACTTTGTCAGGTGGTGTTGGTATAGAGAAGATGGTGGTACTAAAGAGAATAGCAAGGAAGAGCCATGAAATGTGGATGTTAGTTAAACAGTGGAAGCCTGAGGCATTATTTCTGCTTTTTAGGTTTTGAGTAGGGCTATGACTAAGGGTTTCTGTACTGGTATCCTTCAACTCCTTTGCTAGAGAAAAACATGGGCAGAAAAAAACTTGGAATTCACAATCTAAGAATTTACCTCACTGATTTTTTTTCCTCTTTTTTGCAAGGATCAGTGTGATAAGCACACAAGAGACATATATGGCTATTCTTAAGGGACAATGTAGAAAAATATTGTAAGACATTTTCTGAGTGTATTTCTCTCCTAAGATGAAATAATGGGAAGTGTGTATGCGTGTATGCTGTATCTTTGAAGAAACTTGCTTACTTAAAGTAATCATATGGATTTTATTTTTAAATTCTTCAGATTTCATTTCAGGAGTATCTTCTCTGTTCTCTTCACGTTCTTGTACCAGTAATTCTGTGATTTCTATAGAGATGGCAGTAATTCTAGCAAAGTCTTTAAAGGAGAAAGTAACTTTAGCACTGCTTTGAACAATCACCATAAGATACTATTTTAAAAGAAGTGTCTACAGTTAAGATAGGTAATTTTCTGCAGATGTGATGTGCCTTTCTGCTTTGTGCAAAAAATTTGTTATTCTTAAAAACAAACCAAAGAAACAAAGAAAAAGCCAGTAAAACCTCCTAAGCCCTACTTACCTTATTTTGGTTTGCTTTTTTTTTCCTAGAAGCAAGGAGTTCAAGTTTGCTATTTTACATTTTCCCCAGGTATGCAGACTGTATCTGATATTAGAAAGTAGAGTGAAGAGCCACTTCAATAGACCACCTTAGAGTGAAGCAACTGATGCCTGTCATTGATATTCTACTATTTTTTAACATTTTGCCATGTCTGGCTCTTGTTTGGTCCTGTGTTGGATGCCCTGGAATACAAGAGCTTGTCATACCATTCAGCTGAATCCACCAAAAAGCCAGTTTATGTAATTCCAAATCTCTCCACACTGTAAAACCAAGGCTCAGTCAGTGAAAACAAGCTGTATGTTCATTTCTAACACTCACTTCTTATTAAAACCAAGATGTTCATGTAGGTGAACTGCTAGATACATGCTGGTTTTAACTGATCTGAAGATAATATGGATTTCCGGCAGTCCAAAAACATGTAGTATTGTTTAACTGTTGAATTCTTGGTACAACATTGTTAATTTTATTAAGAGCTGTATGTTACCCGATTTTCCTTCTAATGCATAATTAGTTGCACACTATGCTACTAAGGTAACTTTTAGTTTCTAAGGGGAATTTTTTTCATAAAGATTAAAACAAACAAAAAACTGCCAACCAACCAACAAACCCCAAACAACAACAAAAACACACAAACCAAAAACAAACCCCCTGGTTTCTGTCCAGGTGGAACTGTGGCAGGAAATGGAATGTTGTTGTAGCTGCATTTTTAGGATTAAAAGTGTAATAACATACTGCATTGCTGTGGAATTGTATCTAAATCATTAAGTGGAAATGCTAGTGAAATGGGCCAAGATATTTTCTTGTTGAACTTCACAAATTCTGGTGGCTGAACATTTAAAAGTGCAACTATGCTAACTGTCCTAACATTGGGTGTTATTTTAATTATAGCTGATGTATGCAACATTGGAAATACTGGAAAAAAAAAATTGTTTCAAAAAGCATTGGAGTTTTCTAAGACAAATAATTGGATTCTGCTCCATACAAGCCTGGATGTAAAACTTGCCAGTAGATGGCATGACCTTGCCCCTTGGTTATCACTGCTCCCTAAAGTAAATGAAAAGAGAAATCAAGTTGAGCCCCAGAGCAGTGATCCATGAAAGTTAAGTGGTATTCAGGGACAATGTGATAAAGCTGAGGTTGTGGCTTTTGGAAGGTAGATTAAAACAAAATGAAAAAGAAAGTAATTTTGTGTAACTAGAAGAATTTATACAATTATTTTTTAAAACACAGAATATTATTATTGTGGTGTATATTATTTCTATTAAGTGTGTGAAATGTTTAGGTCGATTTTTATTAAAATGGGGTTCCTGATTGTGAAGTCTAACCTCTGAAATTGCTCTGACAGACCTTTGTTCATTATGCAGTAATTAGAAAGGCACCATTAGCATCTATGCTGTGAACTTTTCAGTGTAGTTCAGGACACATGGTAGTATAGCCAATTAAAACAAAAACATTTAAATCGGTAAGAAAACTATTAAAGCCAATTCATTAGACCTGCATATTTTGGGGTCAGTGGTACAGAACATGCACATCAAAGCAGAAAAAGCTCGAGTCGCTAATATGCCCCAAAGCACTGAAGTGAGCAGCACTGCAGATTGTGAATTTGAGAGGTAGGGCAGCCTTAGGGTACTGATTACATTGATGAGGATATGGTAATGAGTTAAGCAGCTGTCAAGAGTTAGAGAGACCAAAATCCACAAGGATGTGTGGCTAAGTAACAGATGCCTTTAAAACTGTCTGTTTTGTTACTGTTCAGTAATTTACAGCAAAACTTTAATGAGGTGACCTCTACAGCATTTTGTACGTAGGTTAGGAGTTTTTAAGTTTTCAGAAGCTACATTTCTTACAGCAATGGATGAGCTCAGGTAGATCTGATTTTAAGAGCTACCAATACATGAGTCAGATCAGAGAACAGAAACAGAGAAAGGAGGTGATCTAGAAGAATACTTAATAGTACATTAATTCAATCAACACAGGGTCTTTTCAATGACTTACACAAATCTAGGTGACAGCAGATACCAATGAAGCTTGAAGATCTCTTTAAGGCCAGCATTACACTGGATAGATGTGGTCAGGTTAGTCTAATATCAAGTCATATCACAAATACTTCTGACAATCTGACCAAAACCCGAAGACCAAGAATAAGCAATATAAATAGATTGGTCAATGACTTGAAAGAATCTAGTGACTGAAATAATAATTTGTTTTCAGAGAAATATTAATTCTCCCAACAGTTAGCCATCTAAAAGTTAAGTGCTAGATGAAAACTAGTCATCCCAAGTGTATCTATGATTGATGTAGAAAACCAGACATCTCAAAGGAGTGAATCATGCTGTCCAGGGCATCTAGTTTTTGATGTCTGAATTATTCTATGGAGGATCCTTCTCTGTTGTGTGTAGGGGTGGACTGGATGGGTAATTTGACTGGATGCCTAATTTGTGAAAGCGTAAAAGAACAGAGAGTGGAAGAGGGGTTAAATAATAAGGTGTGTGATAAATTTTCTAGTTAGTACAACACTGTAACTACCTGCCTATATCCTATTTTCTTTTCATATATTGTAGTACTTGCAGACCACTTATTAAGTATATAGAGTCAACTGTCTTTTTTCCCCATGCTGTAGTTCCTACAAATGTTCTACTGATAAAACTGAATTTTGCTACTTGAACAGTATTGTCAGTAGCAGGGTGCAAAGTGATATTGGCCTCAGGAGAGGTGTGGGGAATCACTGACACCTGACCTTAGTTAAGCTTATATACGGTGCCGAAAAGGCCTCATACTGATTATAATAATTCTTCAGGGATCACCATCCTTCCCTCCTGCAGTTCATGTGCAGCTCTTTTAATGAGCAGCTCAGTGATCTTGTCCACAGCAAGGATAGAAGTGAAGATAGTTGAGAACCAATCAGCAATGTGATTAATCTCTGTTAACATAAGAGCAGAGTACTGCTGACTGTTGGTATGCACTGTTTGATTTAAATGCATTTATCTGGGGAGGTGGAAGTCTCTTTTGATGCTCACTGGAGCAACCTTGCTGCCTCCAACAGCTGCTGAAATCAGGCATGTTTCGTTGCTACTAATTCAGTGCAAGAAATCATTATCATTGTACTGAAGTGCTGGACACCTGTCATTCTTTCTTGTCTGAATTCTAAAGTCAAATTAATAAGATATGCTCTCAGTCAATAAACTTTTACTAGCTAAATGGTTTTGTCCTGATTACAGTTCAGTGCTGTCATTTTACCTTGCAAAATGATGCAGGAGGTATTCAAACAAGTAAGACTCAAGAGTAAATTAAAAAATACGTAGTTCTTCTTTAAATCAGATGTTGCTACTCTGTGTGATAAAAATCAAGGATTTGCATATCATTCCTGCATCTCAAAACTACATTGCCTTTTCCCTGCTGTTTTTGTCAGAAGATTATTAAGATATTTTTCGTGCTTTGGCTCCCCACTGAAGATGACGGATCGTTACTTCCTTTTGCTGTCAGCTAGCCAGTGAATAACGAATAGAAAGCAGGAGAATATAGGACCAAGCCCCTTTCCATTTCACAAAGTCTTAGACTTTTAACTGGGAAGGCAAGCATCAAATCTACCCTAACCTATTTATTGTAGGCTGCTGTCCATCACCCTGGTATATGAGTGCCTTCCAAATGAAATAAATGGCAGTAGAGAGTCCAGAGATGAACAATAGTACTCTCCTTGTTTGAGATAATTAAAAACCTCACCAGGCTCACAAAAAGTTTTTATTGTTTGTGGAATTGCTTGCTTTCCTGTCCCCTCCTCCACATTATTAAAATCTAGATTTTTAGTAGTAAGTACCATTTGTATAGTGAAAGGCTTTCTTTGCACAATAATTCTGTAGAAATATATTTTGTAGAATTTTTAGAATTTTATTAAATAAAGATCCTCAAACTTTATTTTTCTGAGTCCTTCTGAGAACCTCTTTCATAGCCATCATAGCCATCCAGTTTCCAGATGATATTCTGAAATCATACCCACCATTATCTGAGTGTACCTCTCAGAAGGAAGAAATTATGACAACATAATGTAGAGGTTTTTTAACTCTTTTTTTTTTCTTTTTGTTGTCATGAAGCAATGAATTAAAGTAAAGTAATAGTTTTAATGATAATTTATGTGAATGCTATTTTAGACCAAAAATATAGTTCTCAAGTTTGCTAACTTTTTATTGCTATTTTGATATGATTTAGTATAGCTTGGAATCTTATCCTTTGCTTTCTGAACAATTAGAAGCTATAAGGTGGTTATTATTATTATTAATTATGGTTTTCCTTCTTTAAAATAGATGCTATTAATTTATCATAACATAGGTGGCATCTGTACTCTCAACTGACTAAAGAATATTGCTAAGGTGACTTTTTTTCATATTTTCAGGGGAATCAAGCTAGATGTAAAAGGAGTGTTCTACCTCCTGTTTTTGATAGTGTGTAGCAAATGGGAATATTTGGTTTATGCAGATATGGTTTTTATTTATCATTTAAATTAATGAAATCTTGAATTATTATCTTTAAATTTTCCCTTCATATGGTATTAAAAATCTTATCAAAACAGAATCCACACAATTTTGACTGTTTCAGGTGGATGGTGACTGTTTAACTGGTTATCTGTAGCCTGATTGAAAGGAGGTATTTTTAATTATTTTTTTTCTCCACTCCTTATTAAAGAGTGAGTAATCTATGTAGAAAAGTAGTATATCGAAAACATTATAGAAATTTAAATGTAGGGGTTTTACATTCTTAAAAGATAAAGTTAAGAAGCCCAACTATCCTGAACACTATAAACAGAAAAGGGAATATAAACATTTATCAATGTATATCTGAAATTTTATGTATATATGTTTTGCCTCCAATATTTACTTGCCTGCAACACTTACTCATTGCTAGTATTTCTTGCATATCCCATGACCATTTTCTACTGTGTCTGTAGCCATTTAAGGTTTTTTGTTTGCTGCTCTGGTAGTTTAAGAACAGTAAGTAATATGAAATGTCAATGAAGTATTTGGTAACCATAATAGAATGCCTGCTTGTACTTAGATTGACAGCTCATTATATGAAATAAAAAGAGTCTCAATCAATAAATTTCCAGCCATTTGTCTGGCCTGAGACAGACTACTATGCTTCCAGTATTTCTTAGAATACCAGCCAGATGGAGACGAGTAAGTACCTTGTAAACAAAAATATGACATATAACGGAATGTTGGCCTCTTGGCATGAAAACTTGAGCATGCTCCATTAATACACTGCTTAAATAAATAGATTCATAAAATTAAGATCATAAATAGTAATTATTTTGGGGTTACTGGTATTATCCAGAGCGTGAGCAACCAACACCAAGAATGGACCATTAAAAAGGAAGTTTTTCTTATTATGAATGCAAATAGTCTGTGTTACATGAGATAACCAAGCTATTTTCATAAAACTTATGCTGTAACATGTATATTGTAACTCTGCTCAGAAGAAACACTTAATTCAGATGGTTAAGTCAAAATTAGATGTCCAGAATAACATTTTCATTATTAGGAAGTTAGATTTCATTTCTAAAGGTTATCTTGGCACCTTGGTCTCCTTCTTAATTCTGTCAGTGTGTGTTTCAGTTCACAATGCTGTGAATCTCCCTGTTACTGATTTTACATTAAGACTCTGCTGACTTGATCATAGTCAAGCCACATTACAGAGTAGTATGTTGCACTTTTGACAGCTGATGAGCTTTGGCTGAAGCATTAATTGAGTCCTCATCTAAGATTACATTACAAGTATAACATTCAACATACATTAAAAATTAGATTCCCAAATTGAGAGAAGTTTTTAACTCAATTAATTTTACCAGCTTTTGAAACTCTGTTTCTTGTGGCTTAATTTTCAAAATTATGTTCAAATATGAGTTATTCAGTATATTTTAAGCTAGGTGTTTTATGTAATCATCTAAACCTGATCTTTGAAATGTTGTCTTATGTTTAAATTTCATTTGGCAAATTACAAATGATAATGAGAACAACTTGTTTCTACTTGAGTATATATATTCTGAAAGAATCCTATAAACAGCTATTAGAGAAGGATTGGGGTTTTTTTATTTCTTTTTTTTTTGCTTATTTGATATCAAGTAAGTCTTTTGAAAGCAGTGACCTTAATTTATGAGTTTTCCTAATTTTGGGGGGGTTCTTCCTGATAGTTTGTAATAGCTATATGATGACTCCTAAATTACATGCATGCTTGAAGTCAGCCTAACCATATCTCATTCTCTGTTATAGGTTCTTAAAGTTACAGAGCATGTTAAAGAGATGAAACTCGGGATGCTATTAAAAAATGCCTTCAGAAGCTATTCCTGTATTTAGCTTTGATTTGACAAATATCACCTCTTAACTTCTCAAAGTTTGTCAATAACTCTTTGCATGCTGGAAGGTACAGCATGCTTAATAATTGCCACTACTTAACTATGCTTTATTAATTTCAGTGGGATGCTGGGAGGCATATTTTCAAAATGACATACTGATATCACTGTTCTGGGAATACATCATGTTTTGCAACAATTACAACATCCACAGGGCAATAAATCAGTTAACTATATTCCTCTAGGCCTAGAAAATGAGCTAAATCGCTGTTTCAGAAACAACTTTTCCCAAGCTCATTTCATATGAGGAGGGTTTGAAAAAGGAAACATTAGTACTGGAATAAATTGAAGGGCCAAGTAAGGTATATATAAGTACAACAGAAGGGCATAATGGGGATGGTAAGCAGGATTCTTTTTGTCACGGTATGCAGCTAGAGGTGATGACAAAAATGTCTGTAAATAACCTATATCTATGGACAAAATAAAATAAGTACTTACGTTTTCTGCAATTTAATCAAGATGATGGCTCCGCAGTTTTCTTCCAGGTGTTGGGGCAGAGTAAAAAGAACAAAATCCCTCTGTTAAAAATTCTTTTAACTCCTGATGTCATTCTATCCACAATGATATTCTAAGTTTGTATCCATTAAAAAATTTTGTTCACTGTGAAACACTGTGATGTCCTGAAAAGAAAAGTATATCATACCAAGGACTATCAAGACTTATTCATTGATTTATTCATACAAAACCACACATATATATTTATTATGTACATGTGTGTTTGTGTATATATAACTCTATAGGGCTTTTCACTATTTTCCCCACTATTTTTTCATTTAACTCTGCTTAATGTAAAATGACACAGCAGAATTGTCAGGTAGTCAAATAAAGACAAATAACCTACTTAAATAGGAAGCATTGTAATGCTGTAACAACAATCTTCAGGGTGAGATGCACTATAGTGTATCATAATACTACACTGCTTGTGAATTATTGGGCTTTTATTTGTTGTGGGATGTGTGTGTGTGCATATATATCTATATATGTATATGCGTATCTGTAGATGTGGAGATATATATAGACATATATATAGCTATCTACATATATAGCTTGCTCAAGTTCATTAAGGCTACCATCTTCTTCAGAAAGTCATACTTCAAACACATTTGTGCACCCACACACTGTTGCGAAAACGGGGGGGATAAGTCCGGTCCTGTGAGGCCGGCACCGAATATGCGACAGACGCAAATCGGGGAAACAAATAATAACCGTTTATTTACAGCAACATTTGCAGGTTCTTTTGGATTGCCGGTGATAAATTAAGAGCTACAGGTAAACTACGGTTAACTGATATTATAACAACAACACACTAAAACCAACACA
>JAVFHW010072960.1:0-47092 GCA_032159205.1 Eurystomus glaucurus suahelicus
TGCAGTTACCAACCCACTCCTCAGAAGTACAAAGCGTACTAAATATTCTGTAAGAGCAGAACAGGGCTGCTAGCGCATTACATAACCAACCTGCTGAACAATACTGTACTCATTTTTTTCTTTAGCTAACAGAAAAATCAAGGCATGTTATGGCACCACTACACCTTGTCAGTTTCATTTGTCCAGCTTCTGTTATAGGCATCAACTGTCACGAAATCCTCTCTTTAGTGTGCTCAAATTCTTCAATTATCTTGAACAAGAAGCACTGGCCTCAGAATGGCTAGCCAGAGAACACAGGTACCAAAACCTGGAATAAGATTTAAGCAGTTAAGTCCCACAAAGAGCGAGACTCCTGTGAATCTTCCCTGCACCCAAACATGCCTGGTATTTAGGTTTTCACCACTGAAGTTCCTTAAGTGCCCAGTCTGGATAACAGACATGGTTACCACCACTTTGACCCAGTGGAGTGCTTCAGTATTTGGATACCACCTAAGACATTCAAATTTAATGCATGAAGAGCATTCAAGTTTAGCATAGAAGAGGCCCATGCATTTTGCTGAGAGACTGCAGAGCCCGGAAGCCAAGTGCTCTCCCTCCACAACGCACTCAGTGCACTGCAGAGTTACACTGGCTCTAGCTCCTTTCTTTTCAGTCCTGTCAAGCCCTCATTCTTACCTGTCTGTATGTCCTCTGTGCATCTATCTGTGGACCTGTAATCTAGGATTTCTAGTCAAAAGGTGGCACATCTACAAATTAGTGTTGCAGATCTTGCATATCTGCTGTTACATACCAGTAAGCACCAAAGATTCGATTCCTCTCTTAAAATTTCACTACAAGGCCACCTGAGAACAACTTTCTTATGACTTTCAGGTAAAATTAACAAAAACCTCAGTTATCAAAAGACAACTGAAAATTAAGGAAACTCTGTGCAGACTTCAAGCTTATCTAGAAGCCAAGCTATTATAAATGTAACAAGTTAAATTAACTCCCCAATGAGTTCATCATTATTTACTCTTATTTACTCTTCACTGAGCAACTTACGATATCATCAGAAATTTTATACACAGATCTATCATCCTCTCTTTGCTCTGTTCCGCTTTGGTTAATATTATGAAGATACCAGTAAGGTTGCAACTCCCTCTGAGACACTGGGATGAACAGACCTGAATTGCACAGTATACAGGAACTGACTTTTTAAAAGAGCATAAACCCTAGTATTTAATGCACGATCACTTGTAAATTAATGTCATTCCTCTCTTTCTGAGCTGAGACAGCTTTGAAAAAGCTTTCTTCCCCCTTTTTTTTTTCAATTTTAAAGTAGATATTCATCACTGAGAACTATGCTATGAGAGCTAGTGGTCTTCAGTTAAGATTTCTAATTCAGAAATCAAGGTATGTTTCTTGCAGAGGGAACTAGAAATACCTAACTCCATCCATAGCTTCTCAGTAGAAAGAGTCAGCTATTGATATGAAGCCGTTTTAAAAGGTGAGACCATCTGCATTACTTTCGAGCATTCTGAAGTACTACTATATAATTTAGCATAAGGGTGTTTATTCTTCGTAGTTGCACCAAGAAACCATAAACCAAGGCTCTACAAAGCACCACACACTGAGTGTATTTTGTAGATCTGCAGCCTATATGAAGACATAATAAAGTGAAATGAAAAACAAAGTAGAAGAGACTGGTAATGCATCCAAGGCCAGCAGAAGGCAAACCAAGTAGGTGCAAAATGTGCTTGAGGAAAGAAAGTAATTACCACTGAGCAACAGAGACATCTGTGTTTTCTACCTAGGCTGTGAAGTCTGACAAGTGATGGCTTCAGCCATCAATGGAAAGAGCTTAGTATTTCTAACATGTAACAGAGAGTAGCTGCTGCAGCTGGACAGAAAAAAGTACTATAAAATTCTGACTAATTCAATTATTTGTGTGACAGGAGAAAAAAAACCAAAACAACCCACTTGTCAAGGATGGCCACTAAACAAATGGCAAATGCTCTCTATTTAACTCTTCTTCTTTCCCCTGACAGGTAAAGGAGTAAGGGAGAGACATTTACAGGTCGGAAAAATCATATCCAGAGACACTTATGGGTTGGAAAAAAAACCCTAAAACTGCTTTTATGAAGTAGTAACAATAAAAAGAAAATACAATAATATGAAAATAATGACATATATACAAATATATACAAAACCAATATTGAACTCCTCTGATGATGGTCACGCCACCATTGACACTGCAGGGCTGGCACTGAGGAAGTCTCAGGCTGGATTCACTGTAGAAGGGAATTGGATTCAGGAATGCACGGATTGGGATCGAAGGTAGAAGAACAGACAAGAGTCTTTCTTCGACACTGGCCCTTGAGGAAGAGAGCTTGACCTTCATGATCCCTCAGGTTTATACTGAATATGACATACATGGGATGGAATCCCTCACTGGTCAGTTTAGGGTCACCTGGGCTGTCCACTCCTCCCCGCAGGTGTGACTTTTTTACTTACTTATACTTACAGCACTCCAACAGGGTACACAAGATTTAGCAGCAACCCTTGTCTCCGTAGGAGCAAGTATAAGCAAGAGCCTTTCTACATATCAATCCCTGGTGGCAACCACAAACATCAAACATTGCCACTTCTAGAAGCAGATACTGCAGAAATATGCTGTTAACTTCAGAAAGTGCAGCCACTTAGAAGAGACTTAACTGAAGTAAAACCACTGAAAAAAGAATTGGTTCTGTTTTAGTGCAAACCAGGACACTACTACAGTTTTAAGTCAGATCAGGAAAAGACAGTGTCTTCCAGTTCATATGCAATATGCACAGCGTTCCTTGCAAGGTGTGAAACAGAGTGTGAAATCTCAAAAGTTGTTTCCAGATCAAGGAGACACTTGCCACTAAGTAACACCTAGAAATATGAAAATATGCTCCTTTTCTCTAAATAAACCAAAACACTGTTATAAAGTAAGGCTCTTCAAGGTTATCTCATGCTTGTGTGTAACTGCTAAATCTTTTAAGGAAGCATTTTATTTTAAATTTCAGAAATTTACAAAATGCTTAATTGTTTTTTTTGCAGGTCAGTTTCCTGACATAAGGTAGCTGAGAGAAAAATGTGGATAGTTTTCACTGCACAGCTCTGTTTTGCATTCAGTGTTGTGAAGACTGTGCCACTGCAATAATTACTAACTGCCCACTTACTTCTACATGTAAATCACCACCTTGAATACCTTGCTGGCTGATATAATATTTGCTGCGAGGGAATGAGGTCAAAACTTTAACAGTCAGTCGCTCACCTCTGAGAAACAGCTGACTGATAATGCAGAAAAATGTTTAGGAGGTTGCATGCAATACTGGAAACCTCTTGCTGAACAAGGAGGTAAAAATCAACAGTGAACAGGCAACAGACACTGCTGCCCTGAGAGTGTGCATGTTAACATCTGGCAGCCACCAAAAGGGGAGCTGTAGTGGCTTTATGTCTGGGCTGCAGCTTCTACCAAGAACAGAAACCAGAGACACTTTTCTTCACCACTGCTCGTGTTACTACACTTGTTTACTAATATGAAATCAGTGTTTCTTCTGGGTCTTTGTTTTGTTATGGATTTCTTATAGGTAGCTGGAATGTTGATTTTTAATGTCTCTCTAAATTCTAGAAAATATTAAGTTACACAAAATCCCATCTGCATGTGGTATACTGTCTCATCTAGTAGTTATAAAAGAACATAATTCACTGGAAATACTATGTTCTAATCAGAAGGGAAAATGGTCACTTAGGATGGACTCTGAGGACAGCAAAACAGGTTATTTAATAAGCTTTCAGTTTTATTTCTGTTTGTTTGAAATTGTTCTGTAAGAACAAGGACTGCCAGGGGAGTAGATCCCTAGGCAAAATGTGAATATTAGAACAACAGGAGAAAGGGATAACATATTTAAATGTCTAAGCATGCAATTAAAACAATAATCTCTTGCCTTTTCAACAGCTTTACATAATACCACATTGATTTGGAGAATCACAAAACTTTACAGCAATTAGTATATTCAATTTAGAAAGGGACTGCTAACCAGTCATCTTTTTCCTTTTCAACCCTTTAACTAAATAAATGCATTACCTTTCTGATACCCCAAATAGCACTGCTTCTATTTGAAAGACTCACAGAGCAGTTTGGAAAAGTGGGAAAAAAAAAAAAAAAGTCTCCAACTGACACTATACGGGGATTGTTAACTAGGCAAAACAATTAGCTGTACTGCAATGCAGATAGTTTGCTCAGCTTCACACTATACACACACACAGAGCAACCCGGCTGCCAAAAGAGCTCATATCCCATGGAGCTGGGGGAAGGGCAGAACGGCCTCATTCCTCCTACCATTGTCCATGACTACCTCAGAGCTTTCAAGTCCAGACACTGGCCTGATTTCATCTGGACAGATTACAGAGCAGAAAGAAAGCACTACAGAAGCAGCGATACACTGACAGTAAGGTTACAGACAGAAAGAATGTGACAGCTAGTATGAAGTTGGGAGAGGAAGAAGCATCACGCTACTGTTGCTGTATATCCCCGACACATTTAAAGAGTTCCGAACAAAACCCAGAAGTAGTAGATATACTTCTACAGGAACAGAAGAAAATTTTACTTCATACAGGATGTTAATTTAGCTGTTTAAAAAAAATGCTCACTTAAATTATCCAAAGTTGACAAACTAATGAAAGTGTATGCTTCTGGAATCAAAAAAACAACCCAGACTACAACAAGTAGTAAAATAAACCACGAGATGCTGGACTTGAAGCGTAAAACTGTGTTCTAATGTGATAAAGTAGTATCATGCAAGCATAGGAAAGATGCAACATAGAAAAAAAACCTTCAAAAGCTACTTCCCAGTTTTTTTTTGAAATCCATACTGTAAATCTACATGTATATTACTGAAAGCATGCAACAGTAAAGCATCCTTATATGGTAAGTGGAAATATCATTTACCAAAACTAGTTAACAAGAAGACATAAACTACATAAGAAAAAACACAGGAACAGCCAAGGAAAAGACAAGTACTGCCCAAGATTCTGGTACCAAATAATTTGCTTTCACAAAATACTTATTCTAAACTGTACTTAACTGACACAGAGCAAGTATAGCAATAACACAGTGTCAGGTATGCAAACTAAGTAAAGACATGCACGTCCCACCAGCAGACACTGCCAAACTGTAACAGTTGAGTAATGCTTAACTTCTAAACTTGCAACCTTTGAGAAACTTGAAGCCAGACTTGAAACAATGCAGAAGTATTCTCTGCTGACATATTTACTTCAATCCATTTGCAATAATCTTGGATGAAAAATGAGAACTAAACCAAGGATATGAAAGTTCAGTTTATATTTCAACATGACAGAACTGGGAAAACCCTGTTCTCTATTATGTGGGTTAAAAGAAAAAGGAAAAAGCATTCTCAGTGATGCTACTTGACACCAACATAAAACACAGTAAAATTTGCTAAACTAATCTCCACTTAGAATCTCTATTTCCCTCTGCTCTTACCTTCAAGTTAGTTTATCTAGCCCCAGGATATCCTTCTGCATCCATAGCATGAACAACAAATAAAGTAACTCTCAGAAAAAATTTCTAAATATGCTGGAATCTCCTTTAACCTTTGTAGTGGATTTACAGTGAAAAATATGTGTAGAAATCAAGAAGCTACAACTCTGACTTAAAAATCAAGAATCCTCACACTATTATCTACCTTTTTTTGGAGTGGTAAGGAACATCCATTAAATCACTGTAATTCTGAGAGAAAGTGCCTATTTAAAACAAACAAACACACACAGATTCTGTTGCTCCTCCTGAGGTGTCTAGAGCTACTTACAGTTCCAGAATAAGAATGACATCTGTTTTGTTTTCATAAACATCATGCAGCATGATCACATTAGGATGTCGAATCTCTTTTAGTATGCTGACTTCTCGCTCAATATCTTCCCGGCTTACTCCGCGCCGGCTGGATTTTGTTCTCCGTTTCTTGATAAATTTTGCTGCAAATTGCTGACCAGTGCTTTTCTCACGGCATTTTTTCACTACAGCAAACTGCCCACTGAAAAAGAAAAAAACAACAAACCATACATTGAGCATATCCTTACATAAACAGCAACACTTGTGTAGACCACTGGAATTTTAACTAATATGTGCAGCAGAGATTACCGAGGAAGAACAATTGTTATGGATTTCTTCTTCCATATGCACGTTGATAATAATTTTTTATGTTCTGCCAGAGAGACAGTCCTTCATTTCTTCCAATCTATATGGTCTGCTAATATTCACTTTATTCCATCCTCGAGTTCGTGGTTTTTTAAAAGTTTTTAAAACAATACAGCATTTCAGGACACTGCTTTCGTTTTCAGTTTTAAAAGCACTCACTAAATACAGTAATATCAAGAATTACAGTTATCATCTTGCTAAGTAGGAAGAGTTTGAAGGTCAGAAAAGTACAAAGGCAGTGAGAAACAAAGGCCTATGACTGTGTCACAAACGAGAGGAAACTCCAGAAAGCTGCTGACCCCAGCCCATTACCTTTGACGTATAAGCCTGTTGCTGCTAGAGGTACACACTGATTCAGATCAGAAATTTCCAGGAATCTAATGCCGAGTTAAAGCAAGAACAGGATTTCTAATACTGCTGAGTTTTCCTTTGAAGTTTTCCTAATCTCTTGCTGAGGGTTATTTTATTTTGATTTATTTCACTGTACCAAGAATTACAGAATGATACCAATGAAAAATTTTCTGAAGTTAGCCTACCCTGTTAACTGAAGAAGTGGTGTCCCCCAAAGTAGACTTAGAACAGTGGTTAAATCAAAGCTAAGCCTAATAGGCTTGACTATCTACACAGTGATGTAACATATAGGAAGGTATAATTCCACCCAGTACCTGTAATGGGAGCTATCTTATATTAGTGGTTAATTAATTGCAACTGACAGATCTCTAGGAAGACACAGCAGCCACAAAAAAGGCATCACATAATGACAAAGTGTCAAGCGGGAATCAGGCAAAGCTCCACATCTCATGCATGAACTCAATGCATAATACTAGTTTATTACTGGTGAATGAACATATGCCAAATATGCTGGCAAAGTAATTAACCAGTTAGGGAATGCATGACAGTTAGAAGATGAAAACTGATCAGCAACAGTGTTATGCAATAAATGAAGATAATAAAATGCTGTAAGGGAAAATCACACTCATGATTTTTGCATTTAGAGTGCTGCTCAGCTGAGAATACTTCATGCTGCTGGGTCACCACTGCCACCACAACTATGCTGACCCGACACACTGTCTTGAACTAGGACATGCAGTTGGGCAAGGCTAAATAACTGTCACCTGCAGAAGGCAGAGCAGAGATGGATCCTCTCCTACGAACTCCATGAAAGAGTAGCTCCCACCAGCTGTGAAGCCTTTGGATGCAGCCAGAGGCAGTGAAAGAAGTAAGCTCCAAGAAAAGCAGCCAATAGTCTAAGTTTTGAGGCTTGGTCTTATTTCAATATCACGATCACCATTCAAGTTTCATTCTCAATTATTTAGATGGCTATCATTATTTGGAGGGCTTCTTCCTCCAAAAAGGTGCTGGGATCAACAGCTCAGCTGAAGTGCATCTACACAAATGCATGTGGCATGATCAACAAACAGGAGGAGCAGATGGATGGGCAAAGAAGGAGAGGTGGTGAAATAGCCCTCTATGTCAGGGATTGTTTTGATTGTCTAGACCTTAATGATAGAGTTAAATGCTTATGGGTAATGATGAGGGGGAAGGCCAACAAGGCAGATATCGTGGTGTGAGTCTATTATAGACAACCCAATCAGGATGAAGAAGAAGATAAAATATTCTACAAGCAGGTGGGAGAAGTCTCACGATTGCTAGCCCTTGCTCTTGTGGAGGACTTCAACTTAACAGATGTCTGCTGGAAATACAAGACAGAAGAGAGGTAAGAATCTAGGAGGTTCCTGGAGTGTGTGGAAGACAATTTTGGGACATAGCTGCTGAGCGTGCCAACTAGGGAAGGTGTCCCACTGGACCTACTCTCTGTGAGTTTATGGGGCTGGTTGGGATCCACCCAAGGGTGCTGAGGGAGCTGGCGGCAGTGCTCACCAAGACACCTTCCATCATTTATCAGCAGTCCTAGCTACCTGCGGAGGTCCCAATTGACCTGAAGTCAGCAAATGTGATACCCATCTATAAGAAAGGCTGGAAGAAAGATTCAGGAAACTACAGGCCTGTCAGTGTGACGCCAGTGTCAGCGAAGGTTATGGAGCAGATCATCTTGAGTGCCATAACACAGCACATATAGGACAAAATCAGATGATCAGGCCCAGTCAGCATGGGTTTATGAGAGGCAGTTCCTGCTTGATAAACCTGATCTAATTCTATGACAAGGATGAAGGAAAACGCTGTGGATGTTGTTTATCTGGACTTCAATAAAGTTTTTGACACTGTTTCGTGCAACATTCTCCTGGAGAAACAGGCTGCTCATGGCTTGGATGGGTGTATGCTCCACTGGGTAAAATACTGGCTGGATGGCTGGGCCCAGAGAGTTGTGGTGAATGCATTAAATCCAGCTGGTGGCTGGTCACAAGTGATGTTCCCCAGGGGTCAATATTGGGGCTTGTTCTCTTTAATATCTTCATCATTGATCTGGATGAGGAAATTGAGGGCACTCTCAGTAAGTCTGCAGATGACACCAAGTTCGGCAAGTGTGTCAATTTGCTTGAGGAGAAGGAGGCTCTACAGAGCGATCTGGACAGGCTGGATAGATGGGCCAAGGCCAATGGTATGAGGATCAACAAGGTCAAGTGAGGGTCTTGCCCTTGGGTCACAAGACCCACATACAACACTGTAGGCTTGGGGAAGAGTGGCTGGATAGCTGCCTGGTGGAAAAGGAAACGTGGGTTCTGGTTAACAACCACCTGAATATGAGCCAGCTGTGCCCAGGTGGCCAAGGTCAACAGCATCCTGGCCTGTATGAGAAATAGCATGTCCAGCAGGACTAGGGCAGTGATCATCCCCCCGTACTCAGCACTGGTGAGGTTGCATCTCGAGTGCTATGTTCAGTTTTGGGCCCCTCACTATAAGAAAGACATTGAGAGGCTGGAGTATGTCCAAAGAAGTGCAATAAAAGGTGGTGAAGGGCCTAGAGAACAAGTCTTAGGAGGAGTGGCTGAAGGAACTGCGGCTGTTCAGCCTGGAGAAAAGATGGAGAGAAAAGGGGAGATCTTATTGCTCTCTACAACTACGTGAAAAGAGGTTGTAGTGAGGTGGGGGGTCTTTTTCTCCCAAGTAATAAGCAACAGGTCAAGAAGAAATGACCTCAGGTTGTGCCAGAGGAAGTTTAGGTTGGATAGTAGGAGGTATTTATTTGACCTCAATGTTACCAAGCACTTGAACAGGCTGCCCAGTGACAGTAGCTGAGTCACCATCCCTGGAGGTATTTAAAAGACGTGTAGATGGGGCACTTAAGGATGTGGTTTAGTAGTAGACTTGGCAGTGCTAAATTAACAGTTGGACTTGATCTTAAAAGTATTTTCCAACCTAAATGATTATGTGATTCTATTATTATCTGTAGGCTGGAAGACCTGCTTCATTTGCCTAGACTTGATCAACTAGTGCTAAGAAGCTCTTAGACATTTAAAACATTCATTATGGAACTGGCAGATGAGGCACTGGACCTCTGGAAGATACGTGTCCCCCTGAACTGGTAGCAGAGGGCTAGACACAGTACCCTAAAGTACAACAACCCTCTCTGCTTGGTTCAGTTCAACCCCATAACAACTCTTCTTGCAACAGCAGCCTGGGGTTTGATCACCGCAGTCTGAGCATTTTTGTACCATGGAACAATCAGCCGGAGTGGAACATGTGCTTAGGTATTTACACTGCTGTAGGGAAGTGCAAACAGTCTCTGGCCCTTACAGGGGAGAAAAGCAGCGATTCTCTCACTCTCTCCCCCACAACATGCACATCTCCACAGAGATATTCAGCTTTATTTAAAAAGCAATCAGCTTTTCAGAGAGTTCACAGAGAAACTGCAAAGTTGGACAGCAGTCAGCCACAGGCATCACCACAACTCTGAACAGACACTCAAGCTAACAGAACAGAAGGATGTTAAAATCCATTGCTTGCCTTTTGGCCACTTGGCTGGCTTTCAGACTAGAAATCTAAACTGCCTGATAGAGGAAGAAAAATATTGCTGCTTATGATTTAGCCCTAGGACTGAATGCTATGTGACTAACCACTTTCTTATTGATGCTTATGTCATAAGTTTGGCAAAAGCTAGGGCTTCATTTAAAAGAAAATAAACAACAACAAACCCCACAGTGCGAACCAAACAAACCCAACAACAACAAAACCCAAAAGACTGAAAAACAAAATTACTATTAACATCAGCTCTGGAGAGGCTGGGACATACAATACATTCTGATATCGAAGAAGATTTAATTACGAAAGTTGACCAGGATTAAGAGTTATCTATGTTTCACTGACAAGGCTCATATCACTGACTTTTGGAAAATTCTAGTATTTGAATTTCAAATCTTTAGCCCATGACAGAATTTTTCCTTTAGTGCTTCTTCACTGAAGAGAGAAATGCATTTTACACCTCTTTCTAAATAATCCTTTTAAATATGCATTGGCTGTGAACCTGTAAGCTAAAGAAAGATGATTTTCCCACGGCATTATTAATATTTGAACTAGACCACTCTCCAAAGCCACTTCATGCTTCCGATGCCTTCAAGGGCTAAGACTGTTTAATCTTACTTTGGCAATGGGTCAACTATGACGTTACAGCATGAGGCCGATCTCCTGAAACAGAGGGGAACACGTAAGATAAGTAGATCACCTCTCTCCTCTTCTGAACTATGTAGACTTTTTTCAGTCTTTTACTTCTTCTCCAACTACAACCACCTGGTTGAGGGATGTCCCGATCTATCACAATTCAATACAAAAGTGTTATCAGAAGATCGATACACTGTTTAAAGCCACATAACTTTACAGATTGGTCTCACCCACAGTTTATCAGAATGTCAGGCTCCAGAAGTCTTTGACATAGCTCAAGACTGCATGAAAGTTATCAACTGACAGGTATCTAGAATAAGTGCCAGTTATATGCCAAATAACCTCCTTACTGTTGCTGTTGTGGCATTCAGTGCACAACCTCACAATTAGCTGTTTGTTATTAAATGCTGTACATGCAGATCACACTTAAGCTGCAATCAAAGGGGTTATTTCATGCCTGGGATCCCTAAGCCACACCGTTTTAAAACTCTCTCTGAACCCCTGTTTTAAAAGCAGAGCAGAGGTGTAAATCAAAGTCTAATTACCTGGCTTTAACCTGTAGAACTGCAGCAACAAGCTGTTGTAAGTCAGCTCTGTATGGGCTAACACATTTATATCCAGTAATATTCTCCCATAGATCCTACAGTTTCAGATACCACATTCATCCATACAGCACCTTCAAAGCCAGAAAGCCCTTTAGTTTTTTAAGTTCCTTTGCTTTTTGTATGTTTGATTTGAAGTGGGTGGGGTTAAAAAATGATTACTCTTTTAGGAGACAATTACCATGAAAAAAAAAAATACAGAAGTATATCACAAACTCACACTTAATAATGTATCTGACTTTTTTTTTTTTCCATGTGGCAGAACCAGGTTAAACAGCAAAGCAGGATGACAGCTTGATGTGAGAACAAATACTTCTGCTAATAACAGTAATTTGTTTTTTGATCTTGTAATTCTTATGCAAGTAGTATTTAATTACTATCTTAAATCCACACTTTTAAGGACACTTGGCATGACATCCCCACATCCATGATTTTTCAGACGTGCTTCAGAACAAGTACTTACCCCATTACCTAATCATTATATTTCTCTGTCATTTTCACATCATGATTTCACACATTGTCCTTTATAATACATATATATATATGCAAAAATTATGCAGGGAGGTGATGGAATCACCAATGAAGCGCCTAGACTCCACCCTTTATTGGTCCTAGCTCACCGAGATCACAAAAAACCTACTCATTAGCACGAATTATGGATAATTAACTAGAGTGATGGATGTTTTTGAATCAAAAGAAAAAAAAACAAAAAAAAAAAAACCAAAAAGTCATTTGTTTTTTTCCAGAAAGATGATCACAATGATTAGCAGTGGCAGACACCCTGTATTCCTTCCCATTCCCAGCCTTCTGCACCAGCTTTTCCCACCAAGTCTTTCTGTGAAGAGTGAAACTCTTGCCTCAACAACCCTCTGAAAGAATTCCAAGCTTGACACAGAGATGCTCAAGTAACCCCCAGGGACCAATTTTCTAGTATTTTTTGCCACAATAGAGCAAGCATGGGGAAATTCTCCAAGTCATCTTCTGAGGATTGCATTTAAAAGACAAAGTTTAATGTGAGCAGGGGAGGGACAGAAATGTGGAAAAGGCATTAGGTTGACATCAGAGTAATAAAATAACCTTGCTATGTTTCTGACAGACATTTTCCTGTATTTTAAAAACTTGGTATTCAACTCTGAAAATGTGATATATTAAGATCCAACTTTGTTTGACTGCTTTCCTTCTTCAAATTGGACTAATCCAACAGAAAGAGACTTACATAATACTGTTAGATTAGCCTGTGAAAGAAGCTGCAACTTGACTCTAGAGCCATTTTTTTTCCCCAGTAAAACAATTACTGTCAGACTACAGACACCTCTGTCTTTCCTTAGAGATCTGCAGCAAGGAAGGCGAACTGAGCAGGTTATTTCCACCTCCAGCAGCAGCTCAGGGTCAGTCAGCTCCACCAGTTACCACCACCACTCATATACCACTGCTTCTGCTAATAAGGTTAGCTCTTACAAAACTCTCTGATGAGGCAGCAGTACCTAAGTCTTTTCCTAAGTGCCTGAGTCTTTTACAAAAGAAAGAGACTTCTCCACATACTACAAAGCGTTATAGTTGCTTTAAATCCCTGACCACCTTCTAAATCAAGCAAACCACCATTTTCTGTTCAGCTGCAATTAGAGGAAACTTCTCTCCCCTCCTTCCTCTCTCCCTCTTTATGATCGTGCAAAAGACAGTAAACTTTATGAGGCACGGGTGAGCCTCTCTTGCGTGCATCATATGTACAGTACCACAGCTGAGAGTCACTAGCATGAAGTGTTACACTCACCACACTGAGGAGATAAGCTATTATCAGAATTAGCAGACTGGTGTAAGCCATGGTTAATAGAGCACTCCAAGCAGATTCAGCTGGGAAGCAGTAGCGTTTCAAGCATACCCCGCTCAAAAGACAACCTACACCATGGAATTCAGTGCTAGCCAACAGCATTACACCTACAAATAAAAAAAAACCCTTCATTGATATTGACAATTAAAGAAACCAGGATATTCTAAAACATGGTACCTCGTATATTGCCAGGTAGAATTTATCCAAGTGTGCATGCATATCTTTTCTTTTCCTAGAGGAGGGTATGTCAGGGAACATAAAGGCCTTTTCCCCAGATTATGTTCTTAATTTAGCGGCCAACCAAAGAGTACAAGCAGATAGGGAATGAATGCAGGACCCACTGATAAGCTCATACCATACTCATTTAGCCTCTGAAAGTCAGAAATACTTGTACAGTGCACACAATTTTTGTGCTCCTTCCCTTGCCCTGCAACGTTTAATTCTTTAGCACAGATGCTGAGAGAATGCCAGAAGCATTGCTTACTGCAAACCCTCCAAGTACTGGAGAGCTTTGAAAAGAAATGGCAAACAGCATGAAGATGAGAACATTGCAGGACAGCTGTATCTGAAGGATACATGAGTCCTGGATAGATTATTGGGCTTTTTTTTTTTTTTTTAAACAACTCCGGCAGAGCAGTTTTCAATGTAACTAACACATTTACACTTCTACTGCTGACACGGACATAGGTATCTCAGTTGACAGTAGAGCAGTCTGCTTTGTGTCCATGGCGGAGAAACAAATTTTCACAGTCCACACTGAGTCTAAGTGGCAGCACTCAAAAGTACTTGACCACCTCTTGCAACATGAAGGAACAAGCACCTAATTACTCAGTAGGAGAAAGAGATGCAAGCACCTGAAGCCTATCAATCAGTGTAAACATTTTTCAGCTGCACATAAACAGTTGCAATAGGAAAAGGCACACTCAGTCACAGCACAACAGAATTAGTAACTCTGGAGACGCATGACAAAAGCGGTACTAAAGAACACTGGTGAAAGAGGAGTTAAATGTCATACAGCATTTAAGCTAAAGAGAAAATACTTCTCTAAGCAGGCGTATTCTCCTGACTAAGCAGGAGAATAAGCCAACAGAAATCTGATGGTGCACCACAGAGATCATTGTTAGGACTGGTCCTTTCCAACTGCTACTAATGCAGAAAAGCAAATATAAGGACCTAATTAAACTTGACCATGAAAGTATAAATAGTAGAATGCTGCAAGCACAAAGGCACAAGAGTAATACATTATGCAATAGTGTAGTACATTTCCAGCACGTACGGAGTTTAAATCAAGATGTAATATATACCCATCAGTAAAATGCACGCTGATACACTTCCCTTAGATATATTTTAGAAAAGCACAAAGCCAAGAAGAGCAAGAACAGCAATGAAGTGGAAGCAGAGGGGAAAATCAAATTTATAAAAGCAGACAAACAAAATGTACTGACAACTGGTACTTTCTAACTTCTGAGTTCCTCATTATGCATGTATATGTTTATACGCTTAAGAACCCTGTCTCTTGAATTTCCTTTCCTAATTTGTTACTTAGAGTATCTTTCAGTGGAAAATTACCAGGTTTCAGAAGTACCCTGATCCCAATACAGTGACCCAACATATGCAATGATAAAATAGTTTTTCAGAATAAATACATCAAGTATTTAATGTTATTTTTACCAAAACATCCGAAGTATAAAAAGAACTTATTCCCTTATGTAATATTTTAAGCAAAAACCCACTACTTTCAAAATAAACTGTATTATTACTCTATGAAATATTTGTGGTTAGAGAAAACATTGCATTATCAGATACCTTTTTTGTCTGCATAAATCAAGAGAAACCTCTGCTGTACTACCTATTCCAATACAGCCTGACCCGTGTAACTGTAAACTTATTAATGAAATTAAGAGAAAGACAAACTCTGACAGTATTCTGTAACAGAAGATGTCACAAGATGGAGTCAGAATGTGAGGTTGCAAACACTGTAAGAAGCAGGTGGGCTAAGTTAACTTTTTAAGGATATCCACAGACTAAACTACCTACCATAACTTTGTATACTGAAGTCAGATTGCAAGATTGATCACAAAATGAAGAATTACAGAAGTAGGGAATTTGTCCAATTTGTTCGTTCCTCCAGCATTTGGTAAGCTCATGCCTCACCTTTTTGTGGTTTGGTTATTTTAAAAGCAACTCATTGTGCATTTCTGCTACGTATTTATCTCCTGCAGAAATCCTGTTTTGCTGCTACCCTCAGCACAGTATGCTGATGAAACCCAGGGTCTCTGTTTCTGTGCTGCGTTCTGCAGTTTCAGGCTGCTAATGGACTTCTCTAGATGTTTACCAAGCTTACAGAAAAGTGATTTTTCAGTCTCAATTTTTTTTTAGAAACCCACAGGAATGATTAGTCCTAAGGGAGGACATGACAGCATGGTAAAGAACTTTGTCTACGACACTGCACAAGAAAGATACCACATTGTTCATTGTTTATTATTCTTTCATGCTTTATATTGCTCTGTGTCCTGTATGAAAAATTTTAGGTGAATAATTACATGGGATGATAGGGGGAAAGAAGGGGAAGTGGAAAGGAGAGGGGGAGGGAAAGGGGGGAAGGGAAGGAGGAAGGGGGCAGATGGGAGAGGAAGGGGGAGGGAGAGATATGAAAATATAGAAGACTACTTCTTTATCCATGTACATGTATGCATGTGTATCCAGTACTGAATGGAAGATTATAATATGAAGTCTCTTCATGATACCAGTTTATCATATTATTACGTCTCTTTCTGGGCCACATAGTTAGAAAAGGCAAGAGATCAAGGGTGTGACTGGCATTGCCAAGGCTCACTACACAGATCATTATCCATGTGCAGATTTGGTCAAGATTGCATCTCACTGAACACAGCTACCCAGAATAGTAATTACTGTTAAGCACGAGCAGATTAATCAGATGGCTCTGGCTGGCTCAGAAAAAAAGGGGATGAAGACAGAGAGCTAGATTTGGAACATCTTTAGTATATTGTACCCACGTGTTGAAAGTGAGATGAAGCACATCAGAACACCTTCCCATGGCCCTTCTCCAACATCCTCACCTAAAGGAAAAGGGCTGATCGGCTTGGGATTTTCTCATTCTACTCAGAGAACTATGACAAAATTTTTCCAACATAGTTAATACTAAAAAAGTCAAACTGTTAGAGCGTGCATGCACGCATGCACCTGTGCATACATTTGCTGAGCTGAAAAGCACTTATTAACCAGTACAGTCCATCACACAGAGATCATGCAAACTGGACCCCATGTCACAGCAATTTGACAGTAAGCTTCAACAGCAGATGAGTGGAGAATTGTTCACATTTAGAAACAAGAAGTCTAGAAAAAAATGTAAGCTCATGATGATCAGGCTTAATTTTGTGAAGTGGAACAAAGGACGAGTGGAAAAAAAAAATCCATCTCTTTCCCTCCTGTTTACATGCAATACATGTAAATGTTTTCACTCACTCTGTGTATGGGCACATATGTCACTATCTCTATACCACCACAAGAGCTTTGTAAAAACAGAATACAACAATTAAATATGACGGCATGGTGTTCTGTTTACAGTTCATTTTATACACACTATACTGTGGAGTGAATAGATAGATATGTGATATATTCTATCTTTGTAAGCAGCGAGTTAATGACCTTGAAAAGGGTTTTAATTAGAAACATCACACCTTGAAAAAAATTAAGAGTCCAAAAGCCTGCAACATTTGCATCCTGCTGACGTACTTTGCCTGAAGGCAAATGCACAGCCCTTGCCAAGTATGGCTGCTATGTAACTAAAGAGAAAGCAGTCCTCTTTCTTATCTGAGGAGAGCACCTTCACTTTTTTTCCCCTTTAAGGAAGGCTTTGTTCCAAGTCAGGACTCTAAACTGAACCAGATTTTAGCATGCAAAATGTGTTCTGACTGGGAAACACCAACCTCCCCATGAAGTTGTACATACATCTGTTCTGAACAGCTCCTGGGTGTTGGCATACGACCTCAGAATGGGGAGGACAGTGGAAGGAATTAAGAAAAGTGAAGTTAGAAATATGATTCAAGGTGAAAACAGTAATGGAAACACTTGGGGGAAAAATAGTAGCATAGGTTCTTTTTGAAACAGAAGCCATTTGTATTTTCCTTATATAGTCCACCTCCTTGATATTTAATTAAATGTGACTGAACTGTCATTTACTTCACTTTAAAGGGATGTTTAGATAAGTGCTTGAGTCACAATGCATCACACAGTACAGTATTTGAAAATGTAAATGCTGCTCAAGAGCATTTTAATTACCCAAAATAAAGGCAAAGATTTTATATTATAAGCAAGCATTAAAAGAGTAATGTATAGCAAATTTAATATAAACAAATCACAGGAAGAACTTCACCTCCGAAGATTTTATCTACACTGAACACAAATTTTTCTCTATTTAAAGATATCACTGTTCTTAGTTCAAAATAATGAGGAAGAAGAAGACAGGAATTTCAGCAAAGAATGGAAAGCTCTGCACAAACCAAGTAAGAGGTTTCTTGTATATACAAGACTTCAGCAAGTATTATCTAAACTGAACTGCCGCACAAATCATGTAATTGTGAGACACAGTCAATGCTTACAAAGGCATTTCATCATTGTTTAAAAATACTAAACAACAAAGTTTATCTAAGACTTTAAATAATAGGTAACTCAATAATTGCAACAGATATTTCAGCAGGTCCTTCAAAAGCTGTTTGCTCAAAAGAAAATGCTGTACAAGAACGAAGCATTTTAAAGCCTCTGTAGTCCTTTAGCTTAACCTCTGAAGCTGCCTAAGTTGCGTGTTTCTATATACTACATCACTTAGTCTTAAATCAGCTTAAATTGGTTTCTGATTTTTCATCTTTAAGGGGAAGAGAGATTTGCCATGACTTGATTTCCCTCAGTTTACATTAACTGTAAAATGAGTTTAAGTTCTCTTTTCCCAGACTGTCTTCAAATTTCTTATAGTATTAAAAAGAATCCCTATGATTTTCCTTTTCATAGCCAATAAGAGGGCTTTATAAAATTTAGATGAAAAAGTGAAAAAACCCACATATGAAATCATTAAGTTATGGTCAGGACATGACACAGAACAACCTCACAGAAAACATTACGTAACTTACTTAAGCATTCACACAGAAATCTTAAAACTATTTCTCTTCTCAGCACAAATACAATGGAATCATTTTGGGAAGTGCTTGAAGATTCCTGGAAATAGGTCCCATCTCTTAAATGTAATATGGCATCATTTTTCCAGTGAAGGCCTCCAAATAAAATGTTTTATTGCTTTAAACATACAGCTCAATTGTCTCATGAGTTTACTTCACCTCCTAATTAAAAATAATGGCAGGGGCAACAGAAGTTGCAAGTCCAAGATTTAAGAGGGTCTGGAGCATGGCACCTCCTACTACTCACTCTCCTTTCCTTTCTTCCACTTAAATCATGAATTGATTTCCTGGTTACAACACATCTGATAAACAAACGAGGCTTGCTGTCATCAGGTGGCCCACTGTGGCAACATGACGAGACAGTGCTTGATGTGCACTACTCATTCTGCTATACCTCTAACAGTCTTTCTTGGACAAAGTTTTGCAATGCAAATGAAACACCACATTTGCCTTTCACCTTATTTGAAACACTAGTTTAATAAACTGCATGGTTTCATAGGCTTTTTATGTCTGATATTTACCACCTTCAGCCCTCTTCGTCCCATTCACTGTGGTCTTTTGATAAGATTGAAAGGTTTCCTTCTCATTATTTTCACAACTGTCAGCCCACTGTATTTCTTTTCCTCACTAAGCCTGCTTCTTAATTCCAGATTTTTATGATCTCCACCTTCCCTCCCAACCTCAGCCCTCTCAAGTCCACCTCTCCTGTACCTTGCTAGATCCAGGCATTTAAGCCACAGTGTCCAAAATTTGGAAAAAATAGAAGTTCCTCCTCTCTCCTTCCAGCTCCACTCTCTTCTTTATTGCTTTTCCCTATGCTTACACACCTTCACCTGAATCCAGTGGGATGGCCAGGTACTCATGTCTCTTCCTGAGGCAAAATTAATGAAATGAACCAGTACTCCCCACAAAGTCTCTCCTGGGGGAGGTACCCTTCTCCAAATCACCCTCTTGCTGCATATGCTATGTCCTGAGCACAACACTTGGTTTCCTTTCAACTTGCCTCGCTTACCTCCTCAGTAAAATGGCAAAGCACACCAAAGAAATGCATCCAAAAACACAAATACCCAAACCCTGACAAATATGCTTCCTTCTAGATTAAACTGAGTGCTGCACCCTAAATGTGGTATTCACACTTTCCCAGCACCTTTAACACTCAGTGGAGCTTATTTATTATGTAGAGAGAAACAACTAGTTAGAAACTGTTAAGTTCTCAACTATGTAAGTATGCATGTAACAGGTAGTCTCATAGTATGCTCAAGTAAAGACACACCGTCTTAAACTCTTTACTATAATCCAAATAAAGGAATAACAGTAAACTGTAAATTAATAATTTAATGCTTCTACACAGCTCATATTAAAAAAATACAAATCTACTATCAAAGTTATCTACTCTCTTTTATTTAGATAGCAGAATAGCACTCATAACAAGTATTTTAAGGAATAAATTAAAAAAAAAATGCTCAAAGTCTAAATTTAACTTGACAGCTGAGTGGCAGATGGCACATCATGTGGTTACCCATCAATCTGCAGCATTGGAAAAAGGATTAATCTACAAATCCTGCTGCATAACCAGCAACAATATTGAAAGTAACTCCTCCCCCTGCCCTCATATTCTCCCCTCCTCCCCATCCCACAAGCACAAAAAATTTCTTAGTATATGGTATTTCAGTAAGAAATTCTTGGACATTTACCTATCTGTGGGAGTTCACAGCTGGTCTGAGGACTCAGAGATGAACCTTAGCTTTGAGCAGATAATGATGTTTCCCTGAAAGAGCCTGGGAAGCCCTGAGGCTGAAGAGTCCCAGGGAGTGAAGGAGATAAGAGGCCTAACGAGCAAATCCCACAGAACAGCAACCTGGCAAGAAGTCAGTGGAGGAACAACGAGAGCACCAGCCAATCAGCAGGTGTAGGGAGAATGGACTGAGCTATCCTACAATAACAAGAGCTTGAAGAATACGTGTTACCAATTAGAAACTGTTGCTAGGTAAATGATGTGCACAATGTAACCAATAGTGGAATAGCTTGTCCTGCGTGCTATGGCAAAGAGATCATAAAAGAGCGATGTTTTACTAAATAAATGGCTTTCACTTGATCACATTGATCATGGCGTGACTGACCCGAGCTCCTGCACCCATCCATTTACTTTTGGGCCCAGGACAGTCCATTTTTAAGTATTGCCCCATTTAAAACACAAACCATCTGAAGTTCCTGTATTTCCCAAGAATTCACTTCCAAGAATTCTATACAAAGCTGCACAACACTTTTCTAATTCCAATCCACTATTCTTCCAAAGATGTAAACAATGTCTACTGCTTTGCTTTAGGTTTTTTACCTCATTTCTCTTCCACTCCCAACTATTCTTAAGTATTGGTATCAATAGTCTCACCAGAACTGAACCAAATGGAACAACTATTTGAAAACACAGAAAATTAGTTTTTCTTTGGCCTACTGCATATAGCTCTAACTTACAGCATCTAAGTAATTTTTAAAAGCTACTCCAAAGACAGGAAGGGCTGGGCATTCATATACTCTCCAACCCAAGTGCATAGCATAGATTCAGTATCTGTCGGGCAAAGGGAAGGTGGAAGACAATGACAAGTTTGGGTTTTTTTAAACAGTTCCTACCCAAACTTCTGTAACTCTCTAAGGTAACACATAACTCTGCAACCCCCTTACTTCCGGGGGAAACAGCACCTGTGACCTAGCAACTCAATCTACGCATTTTAATGTTGAAACATAAATGCTGAAACATGCTGAATTGAAGATCGCTGCTCTTTGTTACTTTGATATTGGTTTTGTTTAACATGGAAACGTTTCGTTTTAGGACTTTTTGCTACAACAACAATCACAGGGTACTTGTGAAAGCAATGGATAAAAAACACTGGTGCCAAAACCAGCCACTTCAATCCGTTCATTAAAAACACAGTGTTCCCCTCCTTCGGTAGGATTTGAAAGTGCTGTTGTGCGGCGCTAGAGAGACGGCATATTTGGAGCACAACTGCTAAATAACTACATGGGCTCAGGTTAAGCATTCATTTTATTTGCATGAGTGCTTCTTGTGGAACAGGAATGACGTTTCCAGTTAGACTTGCAGATGGAGGGGAAAACCTCAGGTCTCTGAAGGGCTGACTGGGTAACTTTTTCAGAACCTAAAAGTGAGAAATAACAGCACATGACTGAAAATGTTTAAAGTTGTATCAAATTAAATAGAGAAATAGGTGCATCATCATTGTATTCACCTATCAGCTATCTTTTATTGTCTGAAATAAAACAGTAACACCCTGACCACTATCCTTAGGGATTACATCCATTTGTGTTCCAGGTTCTTAATGGTATCCACTTTCTCTCAAAAAATACCCACACAGTTTTTAACATGCTTTCTGCCTATAAACAGTTATTTGATCCATCATAAGAAAGCCAGCAATGCGCATTTAGTTAAGAAAACAGCATCAAAAGCTTCATTTTTTTCAGTGTTAGTGCTGCTACTCATAGAATACCATGAACATTTTTCTGTATTTACAAGCAGCTGAGTTGATCTTCAATTGAAGCGGAGAAGTTTTTTAAGTGATTTCTAGAGATGTCATCATAGAATCATAGAATGCATTGGATTGGAAGGGACCTTCCAAGGTCATCTAGTCCAACCCCCCTGCAGTCAGCAGGGATGCCTCTAACTAGATCAGGTTGCTCAGAGCCCCATCAAGCCTGGCCTTGAAAATCTCCAGGGATGGGGCCTTCACCACCTCACTTGGCAACCTGTTCCAGCGCTCAACCACCCTCATAGTAAAGAACTTCTTCTTATCATGTTCTAGCTATATACAAACCAGCTCACTGTTAAAAAAAACACGTTTTTCCAACACTCTAAATATGTATTTTACTCAATGTAGGTAGAATAATTACTGTGACTTAAGAAAGATTAGGGAAAATGTAGCGATCCAGATTTAAGGTCATTTGAATGATCTCTGGAGACAGCAGCCCTCTGCAACTTTGGAACTTACCTGAATCCCATGATCTGGGATTCAGACTTTCATACTTCCAGTATTAATAAAACCTACTTAAGAGCTAAGTTCCTTGAGTGGCAAGTGGTGCCTTATTTTCACTCTAAATTGTACTTGGGAGAAAAGACTAATATAGTGCATAGTTCCTAAGCTTAAATTTGCTAGAGAAAGCAGCTTGCTTATGCACAGCCAGACTGGGGCTATGCTGCGAGGCAGCATGTGCACAGGCAGCCAGCAGCCCATCCAAAGCAACAGCTGTCTCTCGGTGATCTTCTGTGGGCACAGAATGCCTCCTTTACTCCAGCTGCTCTTCTGCAGGTGACTGTTGCACACAGAAACTCTCTCCTGTAAGCTCTGACCTGACAACACCTTGATTTCTTACTTCAACTATCAGTATTTTGAACCAGTCCAAAGTCCACAGGCCTACTTTGATGGCCTTGATGAAAAAACTATTACATTGAAGGAAAGGCTGGAGACTATTTTAAGCAATCCATATACCTCAATTAATATAAGCAGTATGCTCAATGAATATCAACAGCGAGAATAAATACAACTTAAAAAAGAAAGTTGCAAGTCCGTATCAGCATTACTAAAAAGAGTTGTTTCCTAAAATTCAGCTTCTGTGGCAAAACAGAAAGGTTTTTTTCAAAGTTTGGTTTTGACTAACAGGATGCCAGGAGATTTGTCATTCAAAGCAGTTGTGTATTTATAATCACAAACATGGAAAGTTTCATTTTCTACAGCAATTCAGCCAGTCTACAAAAGATTCATATGCACCAATTCCAGTTTTCAGTGCTGCAGCTGTTTATATTCAGATGAAGAGTTAGACATCAGAATAAAAATACAGTCACATGGACAACAGCATAACAGTCCCTGCAAGCTGCAGCTGAAATCCTTTCTTCCCCTCTTACAAGGGCTGAGAGTAAAGGAGTGCACAAACTACAGGGAACATTTTAGAAACGATGGTCCTAAGCAAGGGGCACTTCTGTATAGACTTTTCCACTGCAGAATTGGAAACTGTCATCCATAACCTCCTTTGCTCCCCTCCACCCTCTTGCTTTATAGATTATGGATATGCAATACAACACCAGAGATAAAACGAGTGGGATAACTTGGGTACACTTGGTTAAGGGATGAAGTCTGTCCCAGCACACCTCCAGAAAAAAGCAATAATTTTTGAATTCACAAACGACTTTGTAAAAGGAGCTTTAACATGAGCATTTTTCAAGACAGTTGGTATTCTGCAGTTACAGTTGGGGTAGTATCCAAGTCCATCTCCCAGCCATGCTCTGCTCTAGAGTTACAAATGAGCAAGTAGTGGATTTGTGCTTCTTCCCCATTGCTACCACCAGCAGCGTGCTCTCAAGGGTCAGTTCCTCATTTTGCCTCTACTTGGAACCTCCCTTCATCCCAACTGCAGATGGGCGGGGCCCTGGAAAAAGCAGAACCAGTCACTCAGTGGCATTTTAGTACTTTCAATAAATTTTCTCTGCATATCAATTCCCCCTCCATCCTTCAAGAGGTATTTTACTGCACCCTCTCTCCTGTCATTACTTCCTCAAAAATAACACAAACTCACTTCCTAAAATCATTAACTCTTTATAGAACAGATTTCAGAGGCTTATGGAGGAGTACTCCTGACATGCTGGAAGGGTACAAAGGGCTTTCCGTTAATTTTAACTCTGCATCGAAGTTCTCTTTGGAAAGTGTTGGCAGAAGTTTCTGTATTACATCATATTCTAATAAAAAACATTTGTCCACAACTGAGAGTCTGCCTCATGGAAGATTTGTTCTAGTTACTACATATTTTTACACTTGGAAAAAAACAACTGACAACCCTGAAGTATTTAACTTCAGGAACTACTGCCTGCTTGGGTTTTCTAGGTACAGACTTCTAAGTAAGGGCTTAAAATATTAAATAGCACTAACTCCTGCAATTTTCACGTATCTATTGCCTTCTTGACAAAGGTGTATTCTCCAAGAAAAGAGATAGAAATTACTCAAGCAGCAGTAGGGCAGGCAAAGCTCTAACTCTTTGCTGCACTTTTTGTTAAAAATCCACTTCACACAGGCATTTTATTTTGGCCTCAAAAACACAAATTCCATTTATGCATTTCCTTCCTTTTTCTGTCATAAAGCAGCATTTATCTGCATAAGCTGCATCTACTTGAAACATCACCTGGAGCAAGGTCTCTCTTATCAGAGACTGCTTGTTTCTTTCACAGAAGCATGAATCGCTAATAAAAAACATAATGTCAGATGACCACATGCCTCTTGACAACGTTCTGCACTCACTCCCTGTGCCACTGAAATGGTAAGCAGTTGGCTTTTCCTACCACTAACCACCAGGTTTTCAGCTTGATACAAATTGTCTCAGGGAGGCCAGCACAATGTGCTCTCTCCCCATGTCATGCTTAATTTTGTGCTTTTTCATGTTAAAGTGTCACAGAAAAACTGCTTTGATGGGGGGGTTTCTCTTGGCTCTTTACATGGGAAAAACATCAGTGAGGAACCACAAAAGAGCAAAAGATCAATCAGCAAGGTAGTGCACTTGCCACAACTGACCTTGCAGAATAGTCTGACGAAGAACAACAAACTTTAGTTGTTCTTTTTCATCCTGGGGAAAAGAGGTCTTTTAAGAAGGACTTACTGCATTCTTTAAGAAAACCTGTGCTGCTTGAGGCAGAGTCTGGCAAGCAGCATTTTCTTGTTTCACCTCCTGTAAAAGGACTTACACCCAGTAAGAGAAAGCAGCAGGGGTTGCTGCTTAGGAGGTCAGCACTTGAATGTGGCTCTGTGAAGCCGGAGGACAGCCTGGTGTTTCACAGGATGTCTTCCTCCCTGATCATGGCATCTTAGTAACCTGCCTCAAGGCCACTTTGTGTTTCTGCTTCTCAGTTGCTTGGTGTGCACTTTCAAATCATAGTCTTCCTATCCCTTTACTCCACTGTGCTTCTGAAACTGTTCTGGCTGCTCAGTCCATCTCACCAAGTACCACAAAGCTTAGGAGCTCATGGAGCCTGCACCACCCCTGGCAGACCTGGGAGTCCTGAGGCAGGCCTCTCCACTGGCAGGAAGGAGACCACTGCAGATATGGTTGGTAGTGCCTCCAAATCACTCCCTCCTGGCTGGGGCAACTGAAGAGAGCCCAGCACAAACGGAGGAACATAACCAAGCACTGGGCCAGGAAGAGGTGAGTCCATCAAGTGGCCCTCCGCAGGTACTGCTGCCCTGGTGAGAGGGCTGCCCTCAGTGCCAGGGCAGCATGCACCTTCCCAGAACAGAGGGAATGTCTCTATCGCTATGTAGTTTGAGGGTATAGGGCCAAAAACCAAATCCCATTTGCCTAAAGATAGCAAGTCTGGGCCCCCAGAACTGACACTGCCCTTGTCTGCCTCGTGCTCAGAGGCGAAGCACCGCCCAACATGTCTGGAAGGCAACCGTGCTTGTGTGCCAACAGCATTCTGGACAGATTCACTGTAGGAAATGCTGTTTAATTATGACAGTCTTCGCAGTACCTCCACTGTGACCAGCTGTGACCAATCATATGCGTCACCCTCCTCAGCAGTCATAAAAAATTAACGAAAGCCACTCCTGGTCTTGGTAGCCTGTCCAGAAAATGTTGTAGCACCCCAGTTTGCATCTGCAGAGCAACAGTGGCTTGTCAAAGTCCCCCTTCTGTCACAGGTCAGACATTTCTCCCATAATCACAGCGAGAGCTGCTTTGGCCTCATAGCTTCATCCTGACTGAACACCGAGAACATGCTGGAAGGAGTTTTAGGGGAAAACAAACAAACAAACAACAACATAAAAAAAAAGATTGCCAGAAGTGAAAAACCTCTACATCACCAAATACAAGACAGCTCCCTTCCTATTTCCTAGAGTGACATCAGCTGAATTTCTCTAGCAGTTAATGAGTTTGCACAGGTGTTACTCCAAGTGTAATCATAAGACTGTCTAGCTGGTAGAAACATCACTGAAGCTATAGTGTGTTGGTGGCAACAGAGAAAGAGAGCAGAGCTCAGCTGCCACAGCATACAGTAACCACTGCGGGCTTGGCAGTCAAAAATAAACTTGTAGGCTTGACATGGAAATCTGTCAAATTGAATAGAGGATCCCCAAGTACTTTCCCACCTGAAACTGTACAATCACACCTGAAGAGCCAGAAAAGCTTCTGAATTACGTTTCATTAGCTTGGCAACAACCACAGACACATCAGTGAGCCTTAGCTCTTTTATAACACCTCTTCAGGCTTAAATTCACCATCATTCTCAATCCACTCACTAGGTATAGCTTAAAATATTTATTGCTCTTTTTGAAAGCTTTCTCAAAGCATGGAAATAGAAAACCCCCAGCATCACAGAAAGCTTTGTCTCAAAAGAAGATTTGAGTAAACAAGTCAAAATTCTGATATGTGTGTGGATTCAGGCTTCCACTAGGTAGAGAACAGGGCAAGTACAGACATTGCTGCAAGCAGCCAGACACAACCTTTCTCGGGGATGCAGATAGAAGCTGTCTTCACAGTGAGTACAAACTCCTCCCAACAAATGTTTTTCAAAAATCTATATCCTTTTGGAAGACATAACACAGTGACGCTTGCATAGGAAAAAGAGAAGTTATCATGCAGCTGTAAACAACTCTACACGCAACCATCTCACCATAGTGCTAAAAGGAGATGGTTATCAGAGATGGGAACATAACGAGAAGATCAAACTAGACAACAGAACGGCTTGAAGCGGCACCCGTATGAAAGATAACATGATCTCTGCTGAGCAGGCTGTAGATGCTACTGCTAGTGCTACCTAAGCACAGATACAGCTTTCTCATGACCACAAGTACAGTGGGTACTGGAATTACAGCGAGCACATGGGACATTGCCTTCTTCTGAAGATGTTACAGAAAACCCTCAACTACATGGAAACCAGAGCACCACCAAGAAGTAGTCACTCTTTTTCAGGCCTCATGTGGTTTTTCATGCTATTGATGCACGGAGAAACTTGATACAACTCAAGAGTTCTATCAAGCAGGTATTCTTTAATACAGCGCTGGAGTAGCACTGGGGATCATCCGCCATAAGTGCTCCTCCAAGCAAGTAAAATTACAGAGTAAATATATTGTAACACCATACATATTCATCAGAATTCCAATAAAAATGTAACATATTCATTACATTTCCGAGCATTAATTATCATATTGTAACGCCCCTTGAGCATGGGTCGGTGGTCGTCCGATGAAGGCTCTGGGTCTTCCTCACTATGTTCTTTTAGCCACCTGTCTAATGTGGCAACGTCTGTGATGGAATTCAGCTGCCTTGTTATCCTGTATAACTTACTCCATCTCAACAGCCTTGACAACTCCACGTTCTGTGTAGGCTTATACCCTATCTCAAGGATGCCCATAACTCACCCTATTTCAAGGATGCTTTTGCAATTATGTCTTAGCTTAGCCATGCTTATTAAGTGATAAGGACTCCTAGAGAAACATTCTACCTCCCTAACATTCTATCACTATAATGCTGAAACTTTTCTCCATCTGTCACATAGGTAGCAGAAGAAATAACCTTCAGTCAACATCACTAGGTTAGCATGAAAAAAAGGCCAACACTGGAACTCTAAAAATGAAAGCAAGGAAGGCAGTAGCTCTTTTGAATTCTAAAGCGCAGCTCCAAAGTTAAAGCCTATACCGTCCACACATTAAACAAACATCTTAAGTAAACCAGAAGACTGTCTAAAAATTAGTTTAAAAAGCAGTACTATAAAGAAGAACAACAGGAGACTTGTCTATGCAATTTATTATCAATTTGTAATTTTCTCTCTTCTTTCTCTTGTAGTCCTCCCAAAAGTATTCTTCCGTAACTCCATTTTCAAATTAACATCATACACTTTGCACGTTTGTTGGGTTGGATTGCCAGCACGGTGGCAATTCTGCCACATAGGTCACTGCAGAAAGGGTGTCTTAACGTGTTCCTCCTCCGTCTCAAAGTGAACTTGGTTCAAAAAATGTCTGTGCACACCCTGCCTACCCTCCTGAATGCCCAACTACTTGCACACCTATTCTTCAGCAGATCTCACAAAATAAAACTTTACTTCTAACCATTAATGCTCAATGATCCAGTTTGAAAGAATTTTTAAAAATGCATTCACACAAGTCACGGAGTAAAGTGCTACCACATGTCCTAGGATGAAATGGCAGTCAGCCAAAATTCTTCAAGCCAGTGTTGCCCTGTATCCTGCAGCTGGACTTGGAAAGCCAGTACTCAAAGAGGGAGGAGAGACATTAGAAAAGTAGGCAGTCTAGAACATGAATATATATCAGAGATTGTTTCAACTTCTTTTATACTACCTTTTTTTAAAACAACAGGTTGTGTGCAAGTACTTACAGAGTTCTCATTTCCTACTCCCTCAGTTTTCATTCATGACAGCAAAACATCTCACACAAGTCTTTCTGCTTGGCCAGCCATATGCCAATCATTAACATTAGTCAGAGAAGTCACAGGAAATAAATTATGGGGGTGTCATACAAGAACCCTTTTTTTCCCTTGGCTTCTCAGCAACTAGTAGTTATTCAACAGAATTTTATGAAATATTAATTCCTCTAAGATGCTCCACTGAAGAAAAAGATGAGGTTTTGTCACGCAATATGATGTGACTAAGGAGAGATTTACTAGGAGTTAGGTGGGGTTCAGTCAAAAGCTCCAGTACTTTTCCACAGTGCTCAGTTTTTCCAGCTACAGAAAACTAATTAGTGTCAGGTTAAGAGACAAAACTGAAATAAGTTATAGCTAGTTCACTACATTTGTGATACTATTCTGGAAGCACCAAATTTTATTTTTATATAAGGCAGTCACAGAGATGGATTACTGAAAACAAAATATAAGCTGTTTTGAATTAATACAGACAAAAAAAGCAAAGCAGGTCAGAAAATTTTCCCTGTAGATGATTTCTTCCCTGAGTTATGAAGCTGAGAGGACAGCATCAAAAAGGTTACACTTTGTTACACTAAGTTTCCAGTAATAGCATCAATCCACCTATGTTAAAAAGTACAAGGTTAACACCAAACATTTTCCGTAGCTTTCACTGCTAGCAAGGTACACCCAAGTTCCACATAAACCAAAAAAACGTCCACCTTGCATTGGCTGTGGAAGCTGCTTCAAGTTAGTGGAATGGTCAAAACCCATAGATGTCCCTGTAACTTAAAATCCAATGAAAATGCATAATATAATAAAAATACTTCTTTACTATATAGCCTTCTCATTCCAGGAAAGTATTGGTGTGCAGTCTGGACACTTGGGAATTTAATCAGGGAGATCTGTATGGACAACAGTCAGGTTGTATGCAGGACCAAAGAAAAAAAAAAGTTACTAATTCAACTGTTGCTTCATTACAAGCAGATAAAAAGGCCGTGTAATCACCCCATCTCTGAAACAGCTCCTAATTCAGGTTCAGAGTAACTTTCCCTAACCCAAAGCGCTAAAGACGGCACATCCTGAACACCTAAAAAAAGAGTTTAAAAGCAATGCAACTACTGCAAATGGCAAGGAAGAAACAGTAAATTGACCTTTAGAGGCCTCTCAAAAGCACTCAAAGGTGAAAAATGTTAGAACATTTACACTTTTTCTCAACATCTTCCTATGTAAAAACAGAGCTACCTCACAATTTTCAGAATAAAAATTCTAAATGTCTAAAGAGAAATGAAACTTTCTATCAGTTACATATACATAAGCAAGATAAGTGTTAACAATTAGCACCATTAATTAAGAGGAATGCAAGAATTCACTGTAAGATGTTTTCTGATACTAATGATCCCAGCTTCACTGTTGTTCTGTGACTGATTTTTAAGCTGAAGCAACGCTATTCCTGTAACTTTTGATTAAAACAGCTATGTGTGCATAAAAAAAAAATATTTTAAAAACCAGAACACCCCAAATCCCCACAAAAACCAACCAGTTGAAAATTCACCATGTATCAAGGTGAGCTTGTTACCATACACGACAGCTTTGAAGCAGATGACACAGTCAGGATGCTGGAAAAAGACAGGGTAATGGCACATCACAGGAGAAGGAGATGCTTTCAGACTAAAACTGAAGATGTTTCCATCCTTTCATTACTATGAACATCCTAAAAAATCCCAACTTCTAGGTGCTCGTTAAGTGATTAAACACAGCATGGTGCATTTTAACACTTGGAAATAAAGTCAAGGAAAAAAATTCAACAGGCAGCAGGAAGCAAGTATTATGTTGAGACTAAAGAGCTGGCAAAGTGCAAAGGACAAAAAGCAAATGTAAACAAAGGTGACACCCCAAGACACAGACTAGAAACCAGTGGTGTGTTGTTTCTGACGGCATATAGAAGCAACTGAACCTTGATACAGGGAAGAAGAAAGAGAAGGGAGAAGAAAGAGTAGAAAACACTTGATCTAAACAAAGCTACATGTAAAAACAAGCTGTCGAATGTACTTAACAACCTGGTCTGAGCTTTACAAAGACTAACTAGCCCCCGTTTATGCAACCTTGAAAAACCGGGAAGCTACTGAAAAGGTAAGGTGAGCAGCAGCGCTCCAGGCAGCACCCAACACTTGCAGCTCTGCTTCACTTTCGTTAAAAGTGCCCTGTTCCACACTGCACAAGGACACAGGCACCACTTATATCTACTGTAAAACTAGAGTAAACCTGCTCACATCTGCTCTTAGACATAGTGCATTTATGTGCATTATCTACCACCTCTGTGCAAGTACCTGCCACCCAAACACACACATACACATTTGGTAACCACCAACAAGGTAGTATTAACCATACCCATAAAGTTTGTCCCCTTCCCTAAAGGAAGAATTCCATTTTCTGTTCAAGAAGCATCACATTATGTTATCTTGCTTCTTCCACTGTTTCAGCTCTAACTGTAGCCAAGAGACTCTTTCTGTAAGGTACCTCTTTTTCTCTGTCAGTGAGTTTGACAAGAATGACAAACTCACTGACTCTTGAGATTGTATGAAAAACCACCAGCACATAAACACTATTAAAGATGACATTATTTAGTAGATATAAGAAAGCTGTGTTCAAATGAGAGCTTAAAAGACTTTTAAAAATTCATTACCTCCCAAAATGAGCAAGAGAATTGGGTAAGGGAACAGAACTTTATTATTATGCCATTTAATGCAGCTGACCAAACACAGGACCTCTCAAAACATGCCAACTACAATACAATCTATGTATGGGGCAAAAATGGAATAAAAAACAAGCACAGAAACCCAAATACCATACATCCTGTACGTCCCCACAAACAGGCACACAACGTCTTTTTCCTCTTCCCCTCCACCCTTGTTTTTAAGAATAAAGTGAGTAAGCTCCCCCACAAATACATTTGCAGTTGCCTTCACTCTCATTATCTCCAGAAGACCTCCTACAGAAGGACTTAAGATTGCAGGGTCAAGGGCCTTGGGCTGTAAAACTTTACAGACCAACAGAATTGCATAAAAAGAACAGTACTAATCTGAAAAGACACCCTTGACAACACATAGCAGGAACCACATTATGTGACATTTTAAAAGGCAGTCATCTTTTTCCCCCCCTAACTTTCTTAGAGAAGTCATGAAAAAAGACAGAAAAATGGGGTGGAATACATAAACAAACAAACAAAAATCAATATATTTTGCATTCTGATTTTCAATTTAAAGTGGCATCCAAAAGAGCTCTCCCACCTCAGCTTGCTTTCTGCCCTCAAAAACCAGGGCACGACAACAACATGGAGGGTACTACTACTAAGTGCTACAACGAAGTACCTTTGAATTGAGCATGAGTTGCATCATGACAACGAAGTCTCCTATAGAGGCACAACCAGTTCTCCAGGAAAAGACAAAAATTAATAGCTCACAATCAATTAACTAATGAACTCAGTTTCCCTGCACCATACTTTGCAGACCATTAACTTCAGCAATCCTTAAAATCTTCACACTTGACACTGAAGGTCTTACTATCAAGTGGATTTTCCTGTCACTAGGCTGCTCTGTAGGCTAGAAAAACTCCTGCACCCCCACTTGAACTGGGACATGTTTTAGTACAGACAGACATATACAAGGAACTCAGAAATAATTTCCATCTGCCTCACAAAGGGACCAGAGAAAACATTTCTTCACTTGACTCTCATCTGTGTTACCATTATGCGTAGCTTAAACCAGAAGTGTGTTAAGAGAGTTTTCACAGCATAGCCTGCATTCATTGCAGTAACAAACAACAGCAGGAAACACACAGAGGATCTGCTCTGCAGCAGCAGCCTACAGCTTCACATTCTTTAGCGATGGCCCTGATGAGCTACATAGAAAGTACCACCAGTACTGAAGAAGAGGCTGAAGGTCTGCAGTGAGGTGCAGGTCAGGAAGGCACTATGGGCTCCCTGGGGGTTAGCATGCAGACAAGAGCCAGTCATGTCCCTCTCTTCCCACCACGTCTGCTTGCTGCTGTCTTCTGATGGTTTTCAGAACAAAGGGGCTAACAGCGATCACCACATCTCCTGCTTTACTTTGTCTTTATTTGTCTGTTTCCAAATTATCAGAGCATTTCAAATTCACACCATGCCTGCAGGTAAGCCTTCTAAGGAACAACAAGCAGGAACACATGCCCAGGTATTCTTTATTTGGGGAAGAGTCATAATTCAATCAGGCACAGATTCAAGAGTTTCTGTCTCTTTCTCAAATGCCATGCAGCATGAAGGATAACAGCTTTCAAGAAGAAAAGGTGGCACTGACAGTGGTATTTCAGACAATTAAAGAAAAAGAAAGATCTTGCAGCTGCTAAATCCTCCTCAGACAGCACCAGCATACAGCCCTCCCTCCCATCAGTGTGGTAGTCTTCTTTTAACGTAGCACATTACTTTAAAGAAGTTACGACCACAGGGTTAGCGGACAATATATGGGATTTCTCCATGACCATACTCGGCTAAGCAATTAGGTCAAACCACGCTCTTGAAAATTAGTTTAGCACAGCTGAAGGTCAAGGAATGAAAGCATGTGGGGGAGGCAGAAAAGGAGTAGAAAGCGTTATTTTAACTTCCGAGCATATACAAAGTCCTTGCCAGAAAAAGGAGTTGCACTGTAGCTAGAACTTCACAGCATGTGAAAGGAATACTCTTGGCAGTGAAAAACTGGCATCTGTGTACAAATAGAAAAAGTGTTGTTCCAAGTTACAAGCTGTACAGAGAAACAAAAAGGAACTCCTTTACATCAATGTGCTCACCAGTACTGTCTTGCTCATTCTGAATTATGCTTTTGTCAATGGATTCATGTGGCTTAATAGTCAGGTAAATAAACAGTTTTTTGTTGCTGTTAACCAGAACAAAGAGATATCACATGCTTTTATGGAGTACCGTAATTCTGTGGCTTTTTTAAAAACAGATTCTCTTGCAGGAGCAGGAATTCTGATATCAGATTTTTTTTCCTATTCACAATTGGGTTTTGGAATGCAAATTTGAATGAATAAAGTACTCTGGGTCTATTTTAGCAGCAGATGTTCAGATGAGAAGGCACACTGTACAAGCGGGAAGCATTACTGAAGACTTGATGATTCTGCCCTCCTGGAAACACGTAAATTACTGCAGATAGCAAATAAGGACATACTAATAACTTTACAGATTGCCATATGAAGTGCTGGGGCCTGAGTTGTGGGCCCCAAGTTGGAGTTGACCTGTGAATGAGTCACAGCCTAGCAGAATGTTTTGGTTTTCCTATTGGCTTCATGTTCCAGAGGCAGAACCTGGCCCAAGTGTGTCTCTGTGGCTCTGCCCTCACCCAGGTGGTCATGGTTGGGGTGGTGGGCGAGGCCAGGGCTATTTTAACCAGGGGCTGATTAGGTGGAAGAGCTTCCTGTTGGGTGTGGCTTCTGTTGGGGCTCATTTCATCTTGCTGAGCTCTCTCAGTGGAGTCCTTTCATGTGAAGTGCCACTCTGTCTGTTGTGTCCAGCAGGCGATGCTGGCACTGCAGTGGGCAGCGGAGGAGCTGGGCCCACAGGAACCTATGGCAGGACTGTCTGAAAGAAGACTTCTGAGGGGATGTTGCTGAGTTTAGCACTACACAAGGACTAAATTCTCCTTCCTGCTTTTTATACTGCTTTGATTGGTTAGAATAGGTGGGTAAGAGGCAAGCATGAGACAGGCACAGACAAAACCTTCCCTGCTTCCTGTATGTATATAAACAGTTCAGCTCTGTCTTCAGTTTCATATTATCTATCCCATATTCATTTGTACAGTCTGGGGAACACCAGACATGCATGCTTGTCACCGTGCCAGTAGACAAGAATTGCAAGTTATCAACGTCACTGGAACTTTATACAAGAGGCTGAAGCAATGGCCAGACACTATTTTTTTCTGCTCTCTGATCCAGTTATTGCCTATGCAGGAGCAGCAATTACAACACCATCAGGAAAAAAATAAAAAAAACATTCAAGTTGCTGGCTATTCCTTTGTAAGCAAAAGCATAATACCTAAATGCTGTGACTTGCTCAGCTTGGAGCTGTAAAACCATAAAATTTCTCACTGCTCAAGAGATAAACAATTTTTCGTGGTTCCTTGTTGCAAATTCATTTTACCATATGATTACTCTTCACTTTTAAATTTCACCTTATATCGTCCAGTGTGAGACAGCCTAAGTGCACGGATATTTTACATACAGTTTGAAAATTTGAGAGTTAGATTTTAAATAGTCTTCTCCATGGTATGTACATTCCCTTTTTTTAACTAAGCAAGCATTATTTTTCATATGAGACTAAACCATACTGCAAAGCTCAAGAGCTCTTAACTTCATAGTACACAGATGACAGCAGTGCTAAACCACACTTTAACCTTCTCATTGTCTCTCTTATTCATACTCCGCAGTTCACAAAACCCAAGTGTAGTGTTAGATTGGCCGTATCTCAGTATTCTGTGGTTCTCTCTCAATGAACACTTCCAAGTCACTGATGTTTGACATGTGCATTTATAACACTGTAAGAAAGGGGGAAAAAGTACTGACCTGTTCCAGAGGACTTTGGAGCTAGTCCTTCATCAATATGCAGTGGAGGGAAAAAAAAAAAAAAAAAAAAAAATCACTAATGTGATGTGAGCAGTATCACATGGAAAGTGTAAGATGTACACAACCACTATGAAAGCGAATTCAGTCCACACACACATGTATCATGCTTTAAAACAGAGATGGTAAAAAAAAAAAGGAGGGGGGGGGAAACATGAGAAGGTCCCATGCCTCGAGTCCCTTGACACAAGCACTTAAGTGATTATCAAACTACAGAATGCAAAGAACTAGATATTATCTTATTTGCCCAAGCAAGTACTCAAGAAAATGCTTCAGATAGAAGTCTACTCAGACATGGCGGTTTAAAATACCAATGTGAAGTCTGTGCTGAGTTGCAGTGACATTTAATGTAAAAGCTGGGGAATACGTATGGCTGTAAAACTTCCATGGCAGCTGGATGTCAGCCATTTCCTATTAATGATGCTTGGGGTGGAGCTTCCTGAAACCCGTGCGATCTGAATATATGTACATCTGCTACAGCCTTCTCTAAGAAATCATCTTATAATATGAAAAGCACATTTGTAAACAGCTTAAGTAATAACTACATCTACAGTGGAAAGGAACAAGCCAGAAAGATTATGAGTTAACACAGAGAAACGCACAGATTTTCAAGCAAAGTGCTACCCTTACTGCCATGTACGGTACTAAGAATGAGCTTCTGTATACAAGTACTTAAAGGATCAATGCCCAAGTACATACCCATATAAGTAAAGAACACAACATACTGTACCAGTACTTCAAGCCAGAGTTTGAATCTTAATGCTTCTATTATTTTTAGTACTTCATTTTCCCCTTTATTTGGGCTTTTCATGAAATTTGTGAACCAGCTCAGCAACTAAGATTAAGTAATGAGTTAGCCTTGCTAAATGTTAAAAGATGTACATGATGTACATCTGACTCAGAACTGAACGTAAAAGCTCAGTCATCACTTGCTCAGAAATTCATAAACCAGGAGCCCTTGCTGAATATTAAAATGTTTGTTCAGCTCATATATTTTATTTCAGTGATGCTAAAGACAGTAGCAATGGCTTCTGAAGCACACCTGAAGTGGGTGTTTGTCATTCAGCTTGGGGAGGAAAAGTCTGATAATGCTTATCAGATCTCAGTTATGCTGTTCACTCTTTCATTGCAATGAGCAGCTTTGCTTTATTTCACCTTTTCAGAACCTCCCTGCTTTATAGCATATGACCTATGATCTTCATGAGCAGTAACAATAAGCCTCTATGCAGCACTTCTATACAGATTTTGTCTCTGGAAGACATCTCTGTTGAATAGCCACAAATAAAAATACACAAATCTATGGCATTCACAGCACAGCTGCATCTGTTAGATACAGTAAATGATGCTGATGTAAGAAAATGTTGCTTTTTCAGTATATTTGAAAAAATCATTTAATATGGTGACAGGGTGTGGATCATCCACCAAACACTTGCTAGAAAAAGGGTAAAAACTAATCACTGAAAGCAGAAGTGAGGATGGACTGCAAAGCCATCCAGGTTATCTAGGTAGCTTTCCCATGAAATGACAGTTAAAGGTGTAGAATGCATTTCACCACATTTCATTACTTCCCATCAGGTATGAAGAATCATTGTAAAATCTACAGGTATCTTACTAATCTTTCAGTACCAGAGCACAATGAGAAACATACAACCTTAAGCTTATATGCCACAGAAGATGGAAGAATTGATTTTTGCATGGGAAAAATTCTGGGTTTTCTCCTATAATTATTAATTTGAAGCTAGCTAAATAAATAAGAAACTCACCAAGCAATACAATCTATAAATACATCCTTTCAGTCAAAAAATTTAAGCCAGTGATGAAAATACTCCTTTTCCCTGATTGAAGACAGCTCTTTAAGGAGATGTAATGCCACATGGCATTACAAACAAACCACAGTTTGTGTGACATACATCTCATACCAAGTGCCTTAGTAACCGTCCACACACATTATGGTTTTATGACCTGCTATTTACAGCCAAATAATTGTCTGCTTCCCCAGCTCTTCAGCCTTTATTCACAACTACTCACTCTTGCAGACAAGCTTGGGCACTTAGGAATTTGGAAGATTTAAAAAAAATATTCCAAATTGCACCCTCTGACCTCCATGCAAAGGAAAGCCTGTCTGGCTACCCTACAGCTGCTGCTGCAGGAAAACATACTCAGACTGTGCAGTCACTGCTCTCCGTTGTCCAGGGTTAATCGACAGTCAGGTTTTGCTTCCCAGTTCAGAGCAGCTCTTCCACGCAGTCTCAGCCAGCCACAGCTGCATGGCACTGATGCACAGCATGACAGCCCACAGGTGTGGGCTTTATGGTGCAGGTTTGTAGATTGAGCCGGCATCTGTCAGAAACGGAGGCTTCCCCTTTCCTCTAGCCGTGCATTCCTACGCCATGCCAGTGGCTGGCACTGATACCTGCCCAACATGCCCATGGTGACCCAGTTCAGGGAGCTCAATCTGTAATCCACTCCTGCTTCCAGGCTGCGCTCGGGACAGTGCCAGTGCCAGCACAGGAGAAGCAGCAGGAGAACGCGGCTCAGTGGGCAAGGAACAGGATTGTCCCATTCTCTGGCCCTCTCATAAGGCAAGTTTAGCTGCCCTGTAAGAACACCCAGACAGGCTAACGGGCAGGTAGGGCAGCGCTGACCAGGAACTAACACACCCTTAGGAGGAACAGTAATGTAAAGGTTTCTTTTTAAAGGAACAAAAGGGGCAGCAGGAGTGGACTAGTTTTACATGATATAATCTGAAATGGTTTGTTCTCCAGTTAATGTTATAACTGGCAACAAAAGCAGGAAAAACAATCCTTCTTTTAGGCAGGAACGTGAAGTAAATAGTATCAGAAGGCTCTCTCAAACAAAAAGCAATGAGAAAAGATGAGGCATAAGGAACTAAGCTGTTCCCTTATGTGCTTTCCTTTCCTGGGGAATCAGCAGCAATTCTGCACAGATGGCCCTGCTCATGGAGATAAGAAAATACTGCCAGACAGATAATATACAAAAAAAGTCCTAACTCCCATATCAAAATGTTTGAAGTCTATGCTTGCAGAAAAAAACACCACCACAAACCAACCAACCAAAAAAACCAAACAAAAAAAAAACCCAGAGGATAAAGAAAGCAGGAGACAAGGTGAAATATCTATCTCTGGGATTACATCTGCATCATCTTCATCAAAGGTAACAGGAGCCAAGTGTCCCAATAAAAGAATCAGAGTCCGCAAGAAGAAAGGTATCAAAAGAAAGCTGAAACTTACTACGATCCAAAACTCCCACCTACTTTCTTTTTTTCTTAGGAGATAATAAACTGCCAGGTTTTTTTTATGAAGCTACTGAAAGTGCTGAGTTCTTGGCCACAAAGTTGTCAGACTCAAGTAGAAGACCCACTAATATCATTTTTCTCTGTGGATAAATGGGAAAAACCCCACCCCTCAATCTCTATTAAACTTGGCAGAATAATTTAGTTGTAAAGTATGCCAGAACACAATATAGTATTATCAATTAACATTAAAAGTTAGCTAACACAAAAGCTAGTTAGTTTTATCTCCATAACTATTCAAAGTAAGCACAGGACTAAACCCACACCACACAAGAGTACATGTGATTTTAAGTTTTAAGCATTGGCTTTCTTAGTCTTACTTAGAAATACAGGATTACAACAGACCATGTCAGCAATGAAGTTCAATCCTCTTAAACTGCAAATAACCCTGCAATAGTGAACAAGGCTAAAAATTTCAGAAAACAGTGAAAGAGGACAGATGAGATGCCCCATACCACTTCTCTATAATCACAAGACAGTTGAAAGTCACCAAAGACTCCAGAAAATGAACAATCTTCCTCTGTGCAGTAAGAGTAACAACTTCAAAACACCACAGCTTCCACAGATTATGTATCCTGGGGAAAACATCTCTTCACTATCAGCTCCCATGGCACATCAGCAGGCACTTGAAGGGAATACTTCTACAGGCACCTCACATCTTACAATACCACCGAGCACTTCACATCTTACAACAACTACTTACTGATACTCAAAAGAAAACTGAGGAAAGGTGTAAGCCCAGAAGCCAATCTACATACCAGACAGAATGCAGGGCTCTTCAAGTAACTTGTGAAAATTTAGAAACAGTATTCATTCTCACAAACAGAGGTAAAGTGGAAATCAAGTATTTCCAGTACACCAGTTCAGTTAGTACCTAACTTAGCATCCTGTTTAAGCAAGAAGTGAACAGACAGAATTCTACTGTCCAAAGCAATTGTTTTCATTTCCAAAGGTTCACTCCTCTACGTAGTTCCTCTACATGGTTTAATTCAATTAAACTATTCCTTCCAATCTGGTCGTATCCAGAGTTATGATTTACACTCACTGTGAAGTTGTCCAGGCTTTGTATACGGCCCCTTATGTTTGTTAACGCCCAGTAAGAGGTCTCTTTCTTTAGGTTAATTACAGGTAAGACCATCTAAGCTTCCTAACAAACAGACTTGCACCTGCAGGCAGATGACATTGTGGAAGACTTGCTCCAGTAAAGATGGTACAGAACTGCACTGCACGGTCCCTGCTGCTGGTGGTCAATGCATACACGTGGCCTGGGCAGCTGTGCAATGATGCTTCTTCCTCAACAGTACTGCCTCTTGCAGCAGAAATCATCTGTCACATTTGCTTGAGTAATGAGGAGGGAGTAAGGGGAACAAAGCACCAAAACCAAGAGAATAAGGCTGCAGACCACCACATGGATTACTCCAAGTGTGGTGTTTTACAGCAATCCCGAACCATGTGAACTATTTTGAATTTGGGTGAAAAGCACCTATTACCAGACATTCTCCCCAACCTCCATATGTGCCACAACCAAAAAAACCCACCAAAATCCAACACACTAGAAATACAATACCTTTAGTACAAAAGTGCAACATCCTCAAGGACCACAAGATGCCTGGTAACTTTGACAAAGACAGTTAAAACTGATTTAAGATATCCACAATGACTATGCTGATAAGCTTCCTCCTTTCCCAGGACAGTATCATGCAATACTTCCCTTTAATTTACAAGATCAATCTTGATAAAATTTAGGCTCCCTATTCACACTGGCTTAATTTCAAAGACAAGGTTCACTCTCCTGAATGCAAGTAGCCTTTCAATTTCCAGCCTGGAGATTCATCTGTGAACACTATAAACGTAAATCTAGTTTCTAAAGTTTGTTTCCCCAAACACTTTAATTCTTCCACTGTATTTAAAAATTATACCATCCCAAGCTTTGTGGCACAAGGCTAAACGTACCAAAGTCTTAAGTCTCTTCTCTTAAGAAACTTCTTCCTGTAGCTTCACCACCTTTGTGTCTCTTCTACACTTTAGAACAGAACAGCATCAATCTCTCAGAAATTGAAGGGTGAGATCTGTGAGTACCACGTAAAGGAGGATGCAGCAAGGTACTGCACAGAGATATGGGGAGATACTAGTCCCTAGCATTTGTCTCTGGATTTGCCTGTTCCATAACTGCATCAAAACCAACAGGAATGCCACCCAACAGCTGGGAACATCACCCAAGACCTGGGGTCCACTCTTTCTGTATCACCCCCTAGGTGATGAGATCTCAGAGTTTAACAACATTACCTATATCAGACTCCTTGGCACAGGACTTTGTACCCAGTTCTACTAAATTTCACACCATTTATGTTACCCCAAAATACACTGCGTAATAAAGACATGTAATGAAATAGTTTAGGCTTGAAGATCTTTAGGCTTTGTCCACGCTTCTCCTAGCTTCCACCCAGCTCAGCCATGATGATTAAGTAGTATCTACTATACTGCATGATAAGTCAGTGAACAATTTTCAGGTTTGTTGGGTAATCCTCCTTTGTGTCACCATCTTTCTGCAATGGGGTCAAAATACAGTTTGAGCAACAACCGTCTTATTGGAGACAAAGCTCCTATGCAAGCCACTACCACCCAGGAAACAGAAACTATTGAGCCACTGCTTTAACTGGCACCTTTTCTTCGGCATATAAAATTGTTCCAGCAAGCTGCACAGGTTTGCTAACCAAAGGACACCAGGCCATTAAGCCCAGCTATGGGTCTCACAGGAAATATGCTGTTTTCTCTGATACACCTTCCAATACCTCTGACCAACCAACAACCATTTGTCACGGTTACTCCAGAACCACTGCACTATCTGTCATTCTCCTAATTTCCAGCTTAATTTCCTTGTTGTCACTTTATGTTCTTCTGCCTTTGTAGTAATGTGACTCTTTATCTCTGTCTCTCCTACATACTTAACTTGAGGTAGATTTATGAAGGCAATCACATCTCCATGCAGGCTGAGATCTCACAGTGCTTTCAGCTGATCCCAGTGTACACTGCTGCCATAAATCAGATATAAGGTGTTTTTCCCCCCCTTTGACAGCCATGCTGTATCAAAAAAACAGTCCCACAGAAACACACAGTAGAGGAAAGTGATACTGCTCCTTTCACCGACTGTGTGGACTGAGCTTGGCACACGGCTCTCATGAAAATGCAGCCTCAGCCTCACTTTTCCTAAGCTAAAGGGGTCAATTTCTGTTCAGTCTGCACAGCTCCAGCAGAAGTGGTGACATAACTCAAACAACTGTAAAGGGAAATAATGAGGAGGAAAAAAAAGAAACACCAAAAAACCTTCACAAACACAGAATGACAAAAAAGCAAAGCCCAGGAAAACAGAATCAAAAGTTTCAGCACACCCCTAACATACCAGCTGCGGTGCTGATCGTGCCTCACTGAGCCTGGCTAGAAGAGAAATCAAAGACAAGCATTTTTATCTGCTTCCTGATGAGTTTAGATTTACGAAGATTTGCGCATTTAAACTGACGGCACAGAATAACCAGCAAGCCCTAGTTTTAATTACACTTGGTCTTAAAAGACCTACAAAGCAGCCATTATTCTCCCCCAGAGTGAGAAATAAACTAAGCAGGACCAAGCAGTTACACTCAAAAAGCATCTGCACCTCTTGTGCTTTTCATGCAGCAAACCTCTCAGCACATTTTATAAGGCAGTAATTGTCAGCAGTAGCACTGTATGGTGACAGCCTCTTGCAGCCTGCGCACTCAGCAGCTCACAGGTTACTATTATGTGTTTGCGAAAAGGAGGCATTTTGAGGCATGGCTGGGAGGTAAAGTGTCTTTAGATGCAGAACACTAATTCCTCCCACCACGCTTTCCAGTTAAAGAGACTTTCTTTTTCAGTACCCACATAACCACCAGGGCCAAGAACTGCAGACCAGCACGGAATAACCAGCTTCTGCTCTGAGAGACAAGACTGATACAACATTTACACGGTTCACAAACAGCACACAAAGGGTTCTCTGCTGTAATCTCAATTTCACAATGTCCAACTCTTAAAAAAAAAAAAAAAAAAAAAAAGAGTACAAAAACCACACAAAGACACCAACCAGGTTTCCTGCTGAAACAGCAGCTCTGTGGCCAGTACTTTCAGGGTTCCTTCCCAGGTCCTTATCCCTGAAAGACTCCTATAGCCCATTCAATTTACTGTGATAAATTATCATATTCTACTGGAATTTGCACACATGTCATTACAGAAGCAGTGAATGCCACACTTGCAGCCTTTACCGTTGTATCTGTACAAACAACACAGGAAATGGTACCACAGAGGTCTGCACCTTCTGCATCTTCAGTACTTAACGTTCCTTTTCACAAAGGGGTATAATGGAGCAACAGAGATGAGGTTAAAGCAAGAAAAGCTAAGAAAACAGAAATTGGAAATTTCAATGTATCATACTTTAAAATTTTATGCTTTAAAATGCAGTATTTTTAGCCTTACCAGACTATCTTTCACAATGCTCCTTTCCCCTCCCATGACTTTCTAACTTAGTAATTAATAGGAAGACATGTTATACTACAACATTATCAAAGATGGGTTTTAAACATGACCATTTTGAGAGAAAGTATTACCTTAAAGGAAGTTCACCATCCTATACATCTCACAACAGTGCTTAACAATACACAATTTTAGTACGTTGGCTAGTCAGCATGATTCATTCGTTAAGCCTGAAAAGCACCTCAAAGGCCAAATTCTAGTTGCCATCCAAGTATTTTTTGTTTGACATTTTTAATTTCCTGCCAACATAGGAGTGCAATATAGTTAAAGTTATAGTATGCGGATAGATGACAGACAGTCTTCTCAGTTGTAAAAAGGCAATGTTTCCGAGAACCAATATGTGAACAATTAAATATACACACATGCAGATATATCTATAATATGTTCTGCTTTCATATTCCCTGCTTACTACAGAAATCAGTTTCCGTTGTCCAGGAATTCTATTTTTTTTTTTAAATCTCTTTTCACTGAGTGGTAAAAGAATGTTTTTCAGATTGTAAATACACATTTGCACAACTCCCCGTTCTCTCTTATCAGCATCTTCAGCATGTTATCCTATGCATTTTTCTCTCACAACCAATAAAGTGATTAGATACCTTAAACAGCACGGCTCACTTGTGGCTTTTTGCTGTTAGCATCTTTGCTTTGTGAGCTACCCAGCAGAAACAGAATAGTTTCCAAAGCTTCCGAGATTCATCATAAGTTTTTATTCAACAACAAGCTGCGTTTCCCTAGTGACTCTAACAGGTCCAAACAAGCTTGAAGTTTAAAATTCTTATATACTTCTTCCTACTTCTCAAATCAACGACAACCTAAAAATTGCAAACCATAGTGCAACGCAAATACCATTCTTCATTTCCAAAACTTTATTTCAAGAACCTGCATCTCTTTTGGGAAGCATATAAAAGTGTAAAGAAAAACCCAAAACCACAGGGGGGTAGGGGTTGAAGGAGGAGAGAGCTGTTTTTTAGACCAGGAACTAAATCCCTTCAATTCACATAAACAGATACAGTGAGTATCTGTATGGTAGCTTTGTTTGGGTATCTCTCCCTATAATTATTTAAGCAAAGCCACACTTCTCACAGTACTGTAGCAAGTAGGGCCAGTCACAGGAAGGTAAGAAATAAATATTTTGCTTGGTTTAATCCGGTTTCAAGGTTTTTACTTTAGTGCTCACCATGGTGAGGTTTTTAATACTGATGAACTAGAATGCCTGTCTTTTGGGCAGACTGAAGCGTAAAAGCACTACAGCAGGGTGTTTAAAATGCACAGTCACAACACCTGCAACTGCAGGCAGAATTAAAATGAACAAAATAGCTACAGTAAATTTGTTGCTCTTTCATGATAATCTCTACCACCTCTTGACATTTCATGGCTAGATGACTGCTTAACACATCTGCAGGTAGCCTGCATCTGAACGATCGCTTGAAATTTTTAAGACAGAAAAAAAGTGCATGCAATGCAACATAGACAATGATCAATAGCACAATCCTCTTACACATTCTGTGCCAAAGATAACATTTGATCCACAACTCTCACAATACTGTTTTGGTACAAAATCTTAAAGAGAACCCATCCTCAACAGCCATGAATGTGTCGGAAGAAATCATGTACAGGCAAGATAAATAAGGATGATCCTGTCAGTATTGAGAATATCCAGTTTCCTTTTTCTCCCCAGGCATAAATCAAAGCAAACCAAAGAATGGAACAAAATTCAAACAGTTGGGTAAAAGGACATGGACTGCTTATTACTTTTTCTGCAAAGGCTGCACTGTGAAATACCAGTAAACAGTAGAAAGTGCAGTTTTTCAGCCTAGGCACATCATTATCCCTTCTCCTCTTTTCCAATAACTCTAGGGCTTCTGTTAAGCAATATTTAAACCTCCTTTATTAGTTACAATCTAAAGTTTCATTTACACAACCCGTTTGCTTTCTTTAAGACACCTTTCTTAGATAATGTTCTTATTCAAATGATTTTTTAATTCTAGTTACTGTCAGAAGTATTATAAAGTAATAAAGACTGTTAAATAATTTACAAGGGGAAATAGTGAAGGTTATTGAAATTTCTGAGTATTTGCATCTTCACTGAGCTTTCTCAAAAGGCGGGTTGGCCCAAGAACTTCAGGATCCATTAATGCAAACACCTCTGTCAATAAAAAAATCATCTGTTCTTTTATTCACCTTGTTTGCTGCATGGCTGCAGCTAAGTAAGAGGAAATAATTCTTCCCTAAGAAGGGGAAAAATAGGTTGATTCTGCAAAATGGAACCTTTCATCATTACTTAGCTCAAGTATTAAATCACGACTTTGTTTCCCACATGGACCTAAGAAATTTTAAATTCAAAGGTATTTTTAACATTCACTGCTTTTGAGGTTTTGTTTGGTGGTTTTTTTTTTTTTTTTGGGGGGGGGGGAAGTGTTGGTGGGATTTTTTTTTGTTTTGGTTTTTTACTATATAAATAGTGTTTGCAGTTTCCTGTACTGTAAAAATGAAATGCTTGGTCTTCACTGCTGTGTTCTGAAGCCAACATGTGACTTCTAAAGCATGTTTGTTTGGAAAAATCCCCATGTATTTAAACAATTTTTAATGTAATTGGCCTAATGACTATTGTTCTATTTCTTAAATATGTGTTGGGGACCAAACGTTGTGTTGACACTTTCTCTTTAAAATAAATATGAGCGCTTACATAAAGCTTAGCACTTTCTAAACTATCAAACTGACATCATCTTCTCCCTGAAGAACCTTAAGAAAATGCAATAATTTGTAAGTATCTGTTTTTATCTTCTTCTGTAAATTAAATCATGTATCAGTGTCTGTAAGCACAAGCACAGCTTTATTTTTGCATCCAGAAACCTACAGCCAAATTTCGGAACACTTTATGTGTTCTTCACAAAAAGAATGGAAACCAAATCAAGCAATTTTATGTCTCCAAAGTGTTTAGCCACGCAACCTAAACTTATGATTTAGCACAATAACATGCCTTTCCAACATCACATCAAATAATCAAAATTACTAGATATATGAAAAAGCCAACCCAGGACACTATGTGAAAATAAAAGTACACATTCCTCGTGTACCAGTACAAGTCATGGCAACAAGCTTGTACATAAATGGGGTGAAGTTTGTTTCTGATAACACGGGGGCTTTTCTTTGGGTTTTTAAGAAACAGTGTTGTATTTCTAAGTTTCTGAGTATGCCAGTACCTTGTTTTGCTGCATTCACTATTACTATTACCCTTCACTCAAAATGTGCGTGCAAGCAGACAAGGAACTGCCTGCCTCACACACACTGGCCTGTATTAATTAAATATCAATCCTAAGCTTTGAGGTTGGCAAGGTGAACCCTAGAAAAGGGTTCTGCCATACCGGTGTACTAAAATGCCGTCGGATTCCCCCTTAAAGGGGAAAGCAGACAAAAAGGACTGGCATGTAACACGAACAATTTTCAAACATGGAAAGCACCGAAAAAACAAGGCATGACTGACAGCTTGAGCTTGTAGGAGATCTCTACACAGCATTCACCAACCAAGCTTCAAGCAAGCAGCACTTTTATCTGCAGCGGCCTGCTCACAGCCCCTGATCTGACCTGCCGCTCCCACCGGGATGCCCAGAAAGCCACCTTCACCACGGTACGACCGACGGAACACAGCGGCAGCTTGTCTTGCCTCCTGAACGGCGTTCTTAACGCAAAAACCAACAAGCAGCAGGGAACCCTTCACCGCTGCCCAACGCAAACGTCCGCCCCAGGCACCCACCCCGTCCCGGGGTACCCGTCTGCCTGAGCCCC
>JAVFHW010072962.1:0-10954 GCA_032159205.1 Eurystomus glaucurus suahelicus
GATTTAAAGCACCTTTCTCAATTTTTTTCTAGTACTTGGTGAACTCCTCTGAACATGTTTAGAACATCTGGCACGGCCAAGACATCAGTGCAAGGAGCACTGATCCCAGCCAGCCTCTGACAGAAGAGTTTAACAAACAACTGGGGAAGAAGAAGAGATGTGGATATTTGGAAAGGCTTTCCCAATTGTTGTGCAAACGATCAAGTTCTGACCTCCTACACAAATTCTTTGACACACTTCAGCACACATTCAGCGTCTGAGGTTAAGCCTGAAGATTATGAAATAATTAATGTGTCCATTGTTTATTTCCACATTAGTTACTAAGATATTATCTTGGCAAACCCCACGGTCCAGTTGAATCTCTTTGGAAGTTCTCTAGTGTTCTTCCTTAATTGTTCATATTTGCCACAGCCCCCTCAATACAACAAATGGGGCTGTCACTCCCTTCTGTGGGCTTTGAGTCAGGCTACACAGGATTGGAAGGCATTAAATTCTTGAGTACACCGTGCTATTTTCCTTGGTTATACTGATGAAACAACTCTCCATGAGTTGTTTGAGACAACTACCATGGACATTTGTTTCTTGTAATTTTGATCTTAATTTTTTTCTGGGAATGTCTGTATCAAAATCACCTAGGGGAACAAAATAAAACTTTATGGGAGAGATTATCTGTTGACTTTGGCTCCTGTCTACTGAAGCGTATGGAGGAATTGATGGATCCTTATTCACTCACACTCAGTAGCTTATCTGCAGGAAGATGTAATTTGCACCAGTAGAAAATTAGGAATAACTAAAGCTGGACTCTATTTGCCTTCCCTGCTGTCTCCTCTGTTTCAGTCTGTAGGGTACCTATCTGGGGAAGACAGGCAGGTGTGGAGAAGATGGCACTTTGAAAGCTTTTCGTTGACAGTATTCAGCTGTATAAGGGCTGCAGCAACATTGTAACTTTAATGTGCATTTGAAGTCAGCCTCGTACTTGATCCCATCTTCCCTACCTTGGTTTTGTATTGCACAGTAGTCTTGAAGCTTGTCAACTGGATTCCTTTCAGATGAAATGAAAACGAAGATGGCCTACAGGAGCTCATCTAATTTACGTCAACTGCTAATGGGCATTTAGTCCAGATTCCTTCTCAATTACTCTCCCCTCAAGAATGTACAGAGTGAACCCTGGATCTTAATATCAGAAGTTTCACTTCCCAGGTCCACTCATGCCAATTCTCACTCCTTAATACTGCTGACACCATTAAGGCCATTCTATGCAACATGGAGCACATCCTGTAGAAGATGGGGTAGTCTCATATTTTGTGTGTCACTTCTACTGGTCATAGCAGTACAGCTGTGACAGCAAAACAAGATCATAGCTATGGCACTGGTGATGTATCTCCAAATAAATTGTTAAACATTATCAGAACTTGCAATGGAAGTAACCAAATAAATGAGTAATAGAACTTACTGTAGTGCATGAAGCTGCAAGGAACTAGGAAATGGGGATTCACCTCAGCCAGTTTGAACTTCTGTGTATACCTGCCTTTTCTTCTGTGTGCACACACACATACCCCCCAACAAGCAGGGAAACACAGTGGTCTGACTGATTTTAATAAAATAAACAAAGCCATCAAACAGGTATCAGACCTGACCTTTTGCCACTAACTAGGTTTTAGTCCTGAATTTTGTCTGCTCGTTACCCTAAGTCCTCACACATTTGCTATTACAGAAGGAATCTTGGTTGTAGACATGTGAAACTCTGTTGGAATCTGTGGAAGTGTCTATGTTCTTCTTCAAGGTTGAGTAAGGTTTTGTCTCTTCTTCCAAGCCTTAAGCAATGTATGGAAAGAGTTAGTGAATCAGGTGAATAATAGGAGCGTCAGTTGCTTTTGAAAACTGCCCCATAACCTAATCAAATCACTTTGTTTAAACAAAACACCTCCAAGTATGCTTTATTACAAGGCAAATATACCTGTGTAACCAAGGGCACATTTTACTAGTGTTCAGTACAGTGCAAATTAGCAAACTGGTAATAATTTCAAGATAATGAATATTTGTCAGTTATGTTCACATTTCAGTAAATACACAAGGGATAGATTTAGAAGCGACTTTGATAGCAAGGAAAAGTTCTTCAGGGACAATCAAGACTGAAACACACTAGGATTTGGAGAAAAGTACTGAAGGATTTGCCCTGGCTTTTAATACTTATATTCAAGTTTTTATCAGCAACAAAATATTAAAATTGTGAACCAAAAAATGAGTAGCAAAGAGGCATGGCACACAAGCAAGAATTATAACAGTAGGATTTACAGTCAAGGTAAAAAAGGTGAAGGCAAAAGTTAGAGGCAAACAGGAAGGCAATCAGTAGCACACAAGGTTGAATTTCTGCTATAATAAATAGAGGTAGTAACTGTCACAACTCCTTTTACAAATCTGCTGGGAAATAGATCTGATCACAGCAATCCCTGCTTCAAAACACAACCACTCACCCGACAACCAGTGTCTAAGTGTCAACATTACATGAGGAGGGGGTGCAGTTGATACACCTGAGGGACGGGATGCCATCCAGAGGGACCTGGACATCCTGGAAAGGTGGGCCCGGGTGAACCTTATGAGGTTCAACAAGGCCAAGTGTAGGGTCCTGCACCTGGGCAGGGGCAACCAGCATTATCAGTATAGGCTGGGAGAGGACATACAGGAGAGCAGCCCTGTGGAAAGGGACTTGGGAGTGCTGGTGGATGAAAAACTGGATATGAGCCACCAGTGTGCAAAGGCAGCCCAGAAGGCCAATCACATCCTGGGCTGCAGCAAGAGAACTGTGGCCAGCAGATCAAGAGAGGTGATTCCGCCCCTCTACTCTGCCCTGGTGAGACCTCACCTGGAGTATTGAATCCAGTTGTGGAGCGCCCAGCACAAGAAAGATGTGGATGTATTGGAGCATGTCCAGAGGAGAGCCACCAAAATGATCGGGGGAATGGAGCATCTCTCATATGAAGACAGGCTGAGGGAGTTGGGGCTGTTCAGCCTGGGGAAGAGAAGGCTCCCGAGGGGACTTTATACTGACCTTCCAGTACCTGAAGGGGGCCTACAGGAAGGCAGGGGAAGGTCTGTTCACAAGGGTTTGTAGTGATAGGACAAGGAGTGATGGTTTCAAGCTAGGAAAAGATAGATTTAGGTTGGATATTAGAAAAAAATTCTTTAACATGAGGGTCATAGAGCACTGGGACGGACTGCCCCGAGAGGTGGTGGAGGCCCCATCCCTGGAGTCATTCAAGGTCAGGCTTGATGAGGCTCTGAGTAACCTGACCTAGGTAGATGTCCCTACTGTGTAGGGAGGTTGGACTAGATGACCTTTAGAGGTCCCTTCCAGCCTGAAACATTCTATGATTCTGTAACAACCCAGTGGAGGATGAGGCTTTGCAGTGCCTCTGGGATGCAGGACTCCTGGACCTACTACCTCTTAGGGAAGTGCTTTAACCATGAGGCCCCTGTATAAAAGGCAGGTAGTGGAAAGAAGTGCCAACTTGGGCTTTGCTAAACCAGGACGTAGCAAGCCTTTCTCAGCTTTTGCAAGAAGCAGCTGTAAAACACCACATTGAAGGGTCTTGATCTTTCATCTTGTGTACTTATAGGTGATTATTTCAAGGTGGGTGCTGTCATGTTGGGGCAGCCTCCCTGTGCTTAATGCACTCTTCGGGCAGCTTAGCTTAGCATGGAGGTTTTCTTGGTTTCGTATCTACTCTGAGGTGCCCTTCTTTCTCTCTGCTCTGGCTCTGAGTAGGCAATCTAAATATGTAACAATGTGTGTACTCAGCAAGGGGCAGAAAGTCAAGCACTAGCTCCACCTGGGCTCCAAGCTGGCAGGATTGGACTATGGCTGTTCAGATGTGTTGGCGTATGGCTGTTCAGTGCCAGCAGATCCTGGCAACAGCATCCTGAGTCAGGCAGTGAAAGCAGTGCTGCTCCAGGTGCGTAAAACTGCATGTGACTGCCAATGTATGAAGGCATCTCTTCTCTTCAGGCTTTAGATTCCTTTCTCAGAGTTAAAGGGCAGTATCAAAACACCACATTTGATTCATAGAGTTGTCTCTATTAATGTTTTTTGCCATAGGCATGCATCCAGATCCAGCATTCAGTGCCAATGTGTTTAGTTGCATCTCATTCTGACTTTCAGGTGTCCAGACCTTTTCCTGATGCCTGTGCTGAGGCCTGTAAATACTAGTACATCCACTTAACCATAATTATGCAAATTGGCCTAGTGATGTTTAGCAGGACCGCTTTACTTAGGCCTATATGCATTATATGTGATGGGTCTGACTGTATGACTTGTTTGGTAAGAGGTGGATCTCACAGAATCTAAGGATATGCTAGCTTTTGAAACAGTTGAATAATTTAATAGTGGGGTTAAAGAGAAGGGAGTTTGTTTTGCAGTTTTTTTAAGTGACATTTCTAGAGATCATGATTCTACAATTTTGCATTTCTGTATGTCATTGCTGTGTGAAGTGGCAGTCATGAGGGACACAATAAGAGGAAGTAAGCCACATACAGAAAAATATCCCCCTTATTCAAAATAACCAGATTAATTCCCTGCTTAAAGTGTTAGAACCTCTAATTTTAAATGAATCCTGAGAAGAGTTCATAGGACTACGTATTAATATAGATGGATGCTGAATGCCTGCAAAGTTTACATGACTGTGAGTTTTCTCTTGAAGGCAGTCTATATTGCTATGTTCTAATGGGCCTTCCCTGTACAGCAACAAAGAAGTACTTCTATAATTCTGGAACGCAGGTGGATCTCAGGTGGAAATAAAATGACAATGGAGGTTTCCTAACACATTTCAGTTTGGCTTCCTACAGTTTGTGTCCTTGGCATGTTTTGCCCCATTTTTTTTTTTTTTTTTTGTGGTAAGAGGTAAAGAGTGCAACAAAGTCACTATTTAACCTGTGATGCACTAGTGCTCAGCTTCCTGAAAGGCCTGGTTAATCTCTTTCTTCTCCTAGGATACTCCTGTTATTTCCTTTGCAATTGGTTGGTACCCAGCACCTCTGTAGAGTATTCTTCAGAAATCTAATTAGAGCTGTCAGATATGCATTCACATTATCTCAGCAATGGGCAACACATACACCAGGATGTTGTAGGGTGTGCAATGCAGAGCAAGTGCATTTCAACAAAATGAAGAGGAAAGGAAGAGATGACACTGAAAATAATAGGTGAATCTCTTACACTGACTTCTTTGTGTGAAAAGTGTTACTAATTAAACTGCTACAGGTGTATTTATTAATAAATGTTTTATATCATTTTATTCTTGTTTAGTTGGATAGTCCCTAGCATAGCTTCATTGTACTATGTCTGTATTGTGTTCCTCTCTTTTCTTTTGTTACTAAGTTTGTATCTTCTGGTGAAATTCAGAGTCCAGTTTGCTTCTGTGGGCCTTTAAGTGGGCTCAGGATTTGCAGGACTGGAGGCTCATACCAGCTCTGAGAGGAACTGGAATGGACTTGTCAGGAGGGGACAGAATTTTGCATATTGTGGGTGGGCACAATGTGATTTGGCCTATACCTATACTCTGAATAACATGAAAGGGTTTTAGAAGCTTGAAAAGGTGGAGGAGTTTAAATAGGTGAACATCTACTATGGAGTCAGGTACAAATTGTTCATCTTCAAAACATCAAGTTTTTAAAAGCAATTAACCGTAAGAACACAGGCTTAGGACGTGAATTAACCTATGTTGCCTAGAAACTGCATAACTAAATCACTTGTTTGCTGAAGTCAATATCTCAATGGTGACTGATACAATCTGACTGTGACTACTGACCTGTTTTCAAAGAGTTAAGTACTCAATAGAAAAAAAAATTCCCAAACTCCAAAAATACATTCTGATTGAAAACACAGCTTACAGGTTCAACTATATTGAAAATGTAGTCTGACTCAATTCCCCGAATACTGTTTTTGGTTGGTTTTGTTTTTTTTTTTTTTTTTTTTAAAGTGAAACCCAAGACTTGTTTCCACTGAAAATGGAATGGAGATGCAACAGAATTTCAGAAACCCACAGCTGATGGAGAAGAACTAGTGAGCAGTTACTTGATTGAAACATGTTTGCAAAGAGCAGTGACAGTTGCTTTTTAAGGTGAGTATTTAATTGCCTTATCCAGGAAAGAGCTAGAAACCTTGCCTTGTCTCTGAAACCACCTGAGGAGAATAATCTACAACAGGTGCCTGAAGCCTTAGATGTAGTCACAATTAATAATTATTCAAAACTGTAATTACTTTTTTTGCGTAACTTGATTTTGCAATAACTTATAGCAGTTGGTACTAGTAACGTAGCAATAAGCACTGTGCTAACAACAGAAGCTGCTAGAGAAGCTTTGGAAAGAACTACACCTGAGTGGCATTTTGGCAGTTTGTGAATCCAGACTCTCGGGATTCCAGGATGAAATATTATCTACGCACACAGTTGGCAGCTGGCAATGAACCCAGAGATTCTGTTGTTGGAGTTTAGCCAAGATAAACAAAATATAGTTGTATGTTGTGTGCTGTCCCCAAAGCCAGCGTGGGATTCCAGTGTGCTGGAAGCCTTAACTGAGATAGTCTTTGTAGCAGTGGTGTGTCAAAATGGATTCTTACTGTACACACTGAAAAGAGAAAGTTAGCAGAAAGGCCTGGGATGGGTGACCTAGCAGGACAGCTCTTGATCTGCCCACTGGACAGGAAAACCAGGCAATTACTGTGGTGTGCTGATGGTGCTGCTGAAGAAATCAATCTCAAATTGTATTGTTTTATGAAAGCTAAATGTCACATTAAAACTGACAATCCTTGGAGTCAACAGTACCCTACATGCAAAGTCATATGATTTATTTAAATGCACTTACTCATTGTGCACCTGTTTTCTTCTTGGTGGTTTTTGTTGGTTTGTTGTTGTGTCTGTTTTGTTTTTGTTTTTGTGTGTGTGGGGGGTGGGGTAGGGGGGGTGTTGTTTGTTTTGGTTTTTTTTTTCACTTTGTTTTCAAACCAATGAAAATCTTTTACAAACCAGAAAATGACAGCTGACATAGATTCCTCCTTGAGCTAAAGATCCTTGGTCTACTTAGGCATGTTTACCAATCAGGCTTGTCATTAGTGCCAAATTTAACCCTGGAAATAAAAGAAGTTTAGTACAGTGGGAAGCATGGGACAAATGGACGTAAGTCAGAAAAATATGAAGACAGTACTCCATCTTTCACATGTTAGTCTATCCCTGTAATGCAGCATATTTGCAGTGATAGAATGCAGCATGAAAGGAGCAATTACTTTTTTTTGTTTTCTCACTTGTTTGCATAGGAGATGTAATTTTCCTTAATGTCTGAGGTGTTGTGGTTGATCTGAGGAGGAACAGTGGATGGTCATTTCTAGAGCTCACTCCTGACATGTTCACATTTGATGTGCTGGCAAAGATAGATGAAATGAGGGATGTCTAAAGAGCAGGCTACCAGACTGAGGTGTTAAACGCATTTCTTGAGGTAAGCCCCAGCAAAGAAGAAGGAATGTTTTCCCCTGCCTTGTCCTCTGAAGGACACCTTAATAACCCATGCTTTGTACAGCTAAAATGAAGCTGTGGGTTCACTGCCAAAATATTCCAGTTGCCTGGTTAACAATATTTCATACTAGAGTTTAAGCAATTATTGCTTGTTACATTAAAAATGATGTGAAGAGGACAGCCACGTGAACAGAGTCCCTTTCCTCCCCTAATCCCTTTCTTCCCCATCCTTTCTTTGCTTTCCATTGCAGTTGGGAACACTGGAGGGTCAAAGCTCCTTTCTATAAATTGGAACCACTATCCACTGCTATTGTCAGCCACCCAGAAAGGCCCCATGGTTTGCCTTGTACCAGTGTGAGAACCCTTCCTCTATCCCACTCAGAAACATCTGAGTACTGATATGACTGAGCAGGCAACAATACTGGGATCTTTCTGGGATGCTAGCTGAAAAGCTAGAGAAAACAGTGAAGAAATACATGAAGAAAATTTAAGTTGTTTTTGTACCTCAAGACCTCTACTTTGGGAGCATCTAACAGAGCTGAGATGACATCATTTTCTCTCTGGCAGGAAGCTAGAGGCCTCAGTTCACAGAAACCTCTCATCACTCTGCAACTACAAAATGGAAACATTTTTTCCCCACCTATTTCAAATAGCAAATCAAAATTACGGTAAATCTTATTCAGATCCCTCACACTTCCAATAAGGTCATTTTTTTCTTAATGTAATTTGTTACACTTCCTTAGTTTATCCTACTGGATGTCACAGACAGTGACTACATCCTCTCTGGAAAAGTATTCAGTCCGGTATGCCCTTGGTGTCCAAGTCCCTGTACTCCTTAGCTAGGAAAGTTTCTCTAACTAGGCCTTTGATTTAAGCAAAAGTTTCCTAGAAAATTATCTAAGGAGCAGTTTTGTTTACATTTCTCTTTCACTGACATGGAGACAACGTGATCTATTCTTTTAAGACAATTTTCTAGGACCAGCTCTTGTGATCTTCCTTCTTGCCATAACTTGGTGTAAGCTAGCATGACCTCTTGTCAGCAATCATGTGGCAAGCAGCATCCTCATCATGTCCTGGGATACCTGGGCTCTGTAAGCATTGGTGGTCCTTGTTCAGCAGTCTGGATGTGATGAATCCAGCTTTTCCTGAAATAAAAAACTTGCTATTGATGTCCAAATCTCACCTTCCAACTATAAACTCATATTCTGTCTCAATAAATTCTGATGTCTGATGATGATGACAAATTCATATCAAAAGAGCTTAAGGATAATGGATGAGAAAAAATAAGTTACTATGGGATTGAGAACCTGCATAACAGCTTTCACGGATGTACCAGACAACAATATATCAGCACCATCTGCAGCCAGTGGGGACAAACTACATGGGTTTCATGCACTGGCTTGGGACAGTGAGCTACAAGAATTTTTCTAGTACATAAATGAAATAGTTGAACAATTGGCTGCATAGGTTCCATCATGAGGAGCCTAAAATGAGCCCACGGTGAGAAAGAAATGAAGACCCTTAACCAAGAAGATTTTTTCATTTCACTTTGAAGACATGTTAGTGAGATGCTAGAAGCATTTCAGAAGTGATATGCTTATCTGTGGATAGCTTTCCTAAAACAAAACTCCTTCGGTTACAATTTCTAAGTGACAACAGAGGTTTTACCTACCACATAATTTCCAAAATACTAGACACTTCAAGAGAAGAGAGTCCTTCATGTTATTATAATATCTGCCCAACAATCCAGTGCATCCTCCGTAACAAATGCAAAGCCATTCAGGCGTCTCCATAGAATTTCTGCTTATTTCGGGTTTTATTTACCACTGACGTCATTTAGGGATCTGCTTATTTTAAGGCTAGTAGCAAACATAATATCTTGGCATGTTTTCCACTTGCCAATGAGTGTTCAGGGGTTTTACAGAAAAAGCTCCAAATCTCTCCTTCCAGCTTGTTTATGGTGCATGAATGCATGAGTTGAAGGTCCACAGGCAGGAATCACTGCTTGTAACCCCATTTGAAGTTGGTCATACGATTTACTCCTTAATGCCCTGCTCTGCATTAATTGATCCTAATTCTGATTCACTGAAACAAAACCTTGCAGACTTTGAAACACTTTTGAATTCTATTCCAGTTTACAACTGTATAGCTCTCAGATTGCAACCTCTCTCCTCTCACTATCAACCAAGCTGCATAGTTACATGCTAATCTGAAATAAACTTTTCTGTGTGAGCAAAAGCTTCATTAAGAGGCCCAAGCAGTGGCATGACAGGCAACAGCTCAGTATGTTCCACCTGAGTGTTGCTGATTGATTGGTTATTTGATTATTAAAGTGCTCTGGCTTTGCAGTGCCTCTGCTGTCAGGCAGGGTAACGCTAGTTGGCCGTGCCTGCTGAACCTTAAGTCTTGTAGGAAGTGCTCATATTCGGTTAAACGAGCAACTGAACCACTGCAAACAATCCTTTGTTGATGGCACTCCAGTAATGCCTCATGTGTTGTTTGCTTTTACAGAAAGCGTTAAAGTGGTGTTGAGTGACTCTGTTGCTTCATATCCTAGGTGTGCTTAGCTTAGTGTGTCCTTATGAACATAAACTGGGGTAATAAAACGGCACCTTTGAAACAGTTTTACTTTGATTTGGCAAATCAGCTCTATCATCTCAGTATTGCCTATAACTCAGCATCATTAGAAGTATTCTTCTCCATCACCTGGCTTACATGATGTCCTTTTGCAGATGTGATGTGCAGCTATAGAATGAGAACTGAGTGGGAAATGAGACTTTATATCAGAAATTTTTTGCAGGATAATTTTTTGTTTTGTTTTGTTCAAATAATCCATTTCCAACTGGAAATTTGGAAAAATCTCTTCTGTGTTCTGTGGGAAAAAAAAGTGAAACCGTAAGAGAGAGAAGAAAAGTTTGAGCACATGTTAAAAAGTGACACTCTGTTTTTTTTTTTTTATTATTCTTAGAAAATAACAGTTTTGATGTTGATTCTCAGATCCAAAAACCGGAAAGAGGAGCAATGGGCTCTTTTACATGCTGTGTGTCTCTCAGCTCCTGATGCTTGAAAATCCAGGTGGTGTCACTCCAAAGTTTGAAATGGCTGAAGAAGGACGGTTCTGAACTCAGGAAAAAAATATGGGGGGTGGGAGGGTGGTGAGGGGGTGGTGGTGTAGTGGTACCGTTTCTTTTCCCATCCTATCTCTTTGGACTTCACTAGGTACTGTTTTCCAACAAAAACATGTTTGACATGTTTCCCATCAAATCTGCACCCAAGTTTTCTCAGGTGAGGTGCAATCCCCCTGTCACCTGCGCTCTATAAAACACGCGCACAAGCAGCCGCTCTGCTGGGATAAGACCACTCTTGGCACGGTCTCCTACAACGCTGGCCCTTGCCTGTCACGGTAAAGCGAAGGAGCGCGGGTATGAGCCCGGCTGCCCGCGGCAGCGGTCAGG
>JAVFHW010072964.1:503-28307 GCA_032159205.1 Eurystomus glaucurus suahelicus
CCTGGTTAAGTACAGCAATGGCTTCTGTTTAACTTTCCTAAGTGTTTTCTTCCTTAATTTTTTTCATGTGTCTCTACAAGCTGGTCAGCCTTTCAGAGCCCACAGCATCCTGCAGTGGGCATGTGTCCACACACAGACATGACTGTCCTATGCTCCCAAGGAGGACCCAGTTTTCCTGGTCAGAGGCCAAAGGCTTTTCCCACTGAAGCTCTCACATCCCTTGTCTCTGGGCTGGCGTTGGTGTCCTGAGCTGGGCTCAGTCCTGTGGATGAGTCCTCAGGGAGTGGGAACGGGGTGAGGAGGTGCAGGACTGAGCTATGCCTCCCAGGACAGGTATCTCGCGGCCCAACGCCATCCGAGTGATGCTCAAGTGACAACATACCTGCTGGTGCCATCAGGCTGGGCTGATGCCCTGCTTTGGGTGACAGCCTGGACACTTCTCCCTGCAGGAGGTGCCCATGAGCACCCAGCCCCTGCCCTTGCTGCTGCAGGGTCCCTGGGCTGGGTGTCTGTGGTACAGCCCAGCCCTTGCCACCCTGCACAGCCCCAGCTCCCCGAGCTGTCCTTTCCCCACCACCGCCCCACATTCCTCTTAGTTACCTCAATAGGACCCATAATATTTTTTTTGTCATTTCCCTTCAGTTTCTTCATCAGAATGCAAAACATTAAATATCACTCTTGTAATTATGGTTAATTTCATAACCAGCACCTTAATTGGATTGGTCTCTGATGGGGAATTCTCGTAGGAGGGAGAAGCAGAAATATTTTGACGTGATCTATTCTTTCAGCTCTTTGTTTGGATTTGAGATGTGGAGTGTGAAATAGGAAACAACCGATTTAGACCTCAGAGGCAACCTAGGGGTGGCAAGCAAAGGCTGAGTGCTCTCAGAGGCTCTTCTTACCCTGGCAAAGGCAAAACTCTCCCTCCTGTACCTGAACCTGGCCTTTCCCTACCGCCCTCTGGATTTGGGGCTGCCACAGGGAGCCAAATGGATATAATGTAACCCAAAATGTGAGCCTGGGGAGGCATTATGGGTGAGCACTGGCCTGGCAGCGTCCTTCTGCCCCAGCTCCGCTGGCAAGTGGCTTGTGCATGGCACCACGGAGCAAGGCACAGCAACGAGGATTAGGTAGGAAAAATAAAGAGGAGCTGTAGCCATGCTCTAAATGGATGTGTGCTGCTGGAGCCAGGTGAAGGAAAGGAATTAGGGCCACAGTGGTGGAATCCTCCTGGCCTGGCCCATGCTGGAGGAGCAGCCTGGCACAGCTCTGCACGCTGCCGGTGGGTCCGTGCCGCGGCCGTCCCACGGAGCTGGCCTGTTGCCTATCGAGCTGCCGCTTTGAGCTTGAGCTACGGCTTGCTCTGGGAAACATGGAATTGCGCTGCCATTAGGTGCTGCCATTAAACTGATTTGTGCTCAGCCTGTTTATCCTTTTCAATGGGAAACGCTACAGAAGCTGAACCGAAATGGAAACCCTGGCCTTGCGTTTCCGATTTAATTTCTATGCACTGTATTTCCCCGTGATTACTTTTGTTCTCGCGTACAGCCCAGAGCGCGGGCTCTGTATTATTATCAGCATCACTGGGGAGAGGGAGGAAGGGGCGGAAGACTGCGCTTTCAGCTCAAGCAAAACACAACCAAACCACCCCAAAGGAGCTCTCCGTCGAGGGCAGCAGGGGAACCACTCCATCCCTGCAGTAGGTCCTTCCTTTTTCTTCATGCCTATGGGCTCAGCACAATTGCCTGCTGGAAGACAGAAAAGGCCGAGGAGCAGCACGGCTCCTTGCAGCATGGCTGACACCCCTGATCATGGGCATCAACCCCATGATGCTTTTTTGCCCCTGCTCCAGCTGCTTTGAAGCCGCGGGGCAGTGCCGCCTGCCCTGCACCGAGCCCTTGCCCAGCATCATGTTGCACCTCCTGGGATGTGTTCCCAAAGTGCCTGAGGCTGAGATTTGCTGAGACACAGCACCTGCAGCCAGCACTAGCTCAGCTTGGGGCACCCTTGCTAATGAGATCAATGTGTTAGTTTTCATGAAATTGCCCTAAAAAATCTTAGAGTTTCCGGTGCTTCATTTTCTCCTCTCAACCAGCATTTCCCACCTTTTCCTTCTTGCTTGAGGGGTGGGTCTGAGGTTTGGGTGCAGTGCCAGGACCTCAGGAGCTCTGCACACAGCCCCTATCCAATGCCCAGAGGACATGTATCAGCGGGGCTGGCAGCACCTGGAGCCCAAATCCTGGCCAGACCACATCCCCACAGCAGGGATTTGGGCTGGGAAGGGCTGGCGAGGCAGTGACTCCCTCATTCCCAGCCGGCTGGCATTGCCTGGCCACTCGCACCCGCTCTGCCCGGCTTTGTGGGGACGGCTGGCTGCAGGACAGGCAGGCTCAGCCGTGGCTCTGCACAGTTTGTTTTTATCTAATCTGTTTTATTGTTGAATGAAACAATAACAGCAAATACAGGCCCTGAAGACAAGCCATAAATAATGCAAAAATCAAACAAGCAAGAAAGGGGGAAAGAAAAAAGAATTCTACATGTAAGACCAGCACAGAGAAAGCCAGGCTGGGAAGAAGAATCTTTTCTCAGCGTTTACCATTGCTCATTCTTTCTTTGGCTCCCTTTTTTCTCCGCTCCCCTCTTTCTGCAAATTCCTGTGGCACTGAATTTGTTATTATGAGAACAAAACTTAATAATTACTGGGAGGGGGAGATCTGGCTTGCGGGAAGGAGTTGGGAAAGGAGGTGTATGGAGAAGACCAGGGCTTTTGTGTCCCACAGCACCTTGGAACACAGCCATGCCCCTGCCTGAGCCCCCCGCCTGTCTGTGCCATGTGTCCTTGCAGGACATGGGCTGGGACATGGAGCCTTGGCCTGGCAGCATGGCACACACATGCCCTCATAGTCCTGTGCAGCTCGGCCCACCATGACAGAGCTGGGCTGCAGCTGGCCTCTCCCAAAAGGCTTCTGAGGATGCTTATTTTAGGCACCAGTATAAAAATATCAGGGCTGGTCCAAAAGGGAGGTAAATCAGCAGGTTTGCCTGGAGTCAGAGAAGCTGCTGGGTTTATGTCCTCCGAAGTCCTTGCTATTATCCCAAAGGTTTCCAGGGGAAGCTGCAGCACTCTGGAGCAGCCCTTGTGCTTTTCTAGGTATCCTGCACTGCTTGCAGGGATATTTAAGGGATGTGGTGTGGGAACAGAAGTGGTGCCATAAGTACGGTCTAAGCTTAAATGAAACATAAGGATGATGACCAGTCCCTCGCAGCAGTGCTGCTCTGTAGCGCTGCAGGCTCGGGACATGCTTGCTGGTCCCCGCTTGCAGTTGTGCAGCGCTTGGGACTTCGATGGGGTGTCCACCTTCAAGCAGTGGCAGGGACACAGTGAGGGCACAGCAGCTCGGAATCGTGGCTGTGAGATGGCAGTCACATCACAGGGTGATGTCCCCTCATGGCCCTGTGGAAGGAGGCTGCTCATGGGCCCAGGTTTGGCATTTGTTCTATTGCTGAGCCAGCCCTGGGTACAGGAGGGCAGAAGGCTCTGTGGATGGTCCGTATCTCTGCTTGTGGCCCTGGTTTGCCACTGCTAGAGCTGATGGAGTGCCCCAGCCCTGCTCCAGGCACTGAGCAGAGCTCCAGGACTCTGCAGAGCCATGGGGCACCTTCTGGCAGAGGCTGGAGGAGACAGGATGTCCCCAGGCAAGGAGCTGTGAGGAGGGGACAGCTTGATTTGGTGGCAGGCAGCTGCCCCTGCCAGGCCCTTCGCGGTGTCCCCAGGTGTGGGATGTGCCTTGGGATCACCAGGAGCAGCGGCTCAGCCTGGCAGCGCCTGCTCACCTCGCTGCTGGGACACTGGCCCTGGCCACAATATGGGGAGCAGCCTTGGGGGCTGGTTCCTGGGTCTAGGGGAGCAGAATGCCACCCGTCCAACCATTGAGGCGAGCCCATACAGAAATGCCATCTGCTCCTGATCCAGAGGAAACCTGCTCCAGCAGCGGGGTGACTGGGTACCAGCTGCTTTTGTGCTACATCAGGTGGTGTCTTGCCCCTGACACAAGGTTGAGCATGGGCACCATACAGCCGCACTCCGGCTGACTCAGCAACTCCGCGACAACGTGCTGAGCCACGCAGAGCCGTCCCAGCAGCACCGAGGCCATGTGGAGCCGTGGGCAGGATGGCCGAGGTGCCTGGGCTGGCCCCCGTCCTCCAGCCCAAACTCTACTGCTGGTGCCCAGGGTAGGGCCTTTTGCAGGGCGAGGGCTGCTCGGAGCACTCCTGGGCAGCACAGAAGGTGCTTGGATACCAATGCCCTGCTTTCCCCAAAGGGCCTTTGTGGGCGCTGCCCCCGGGGCCAGCCTCATCCCATGACTCCTTGCTGGCCACGGGCACGTCGAGGCTGAGTGCAGGGGGTGCCTTTGCAATGTCATCGTGACCTTGGTGGCTCTCCCAGAAGACACTCATTGGACAGACCTTTCCATTACCTGAAGAAGAGCCTGGGGTTTTTCCGTCCTCCTTTTAGAGCTACAGACAGGGAAGAAAAAACACCTACAGAGACTCTCATGCTATAGTGAAGCCTCCTTTACCCTGTCCTCGCTCATCACTCAAGTGTCTGCTGAGCTGGGTGCCTTCAGGTGAGCACCTAAAACACCCTGGTGACCCAGCCCGTGTCCACAGAGACAGGAACCCCAAGGAGATTTGCCGAAATAAAGAAGGAGAAGCTCCATTCAACTAACTGGTGCACATCCTTCCCAGCATCCCAGTGCACACCATCCTCCTGCTGACCCAGTGCTGGAGCCCCAAGGCCACTCCTTGGGAGATATTCTCTCAGCAAACACAGCTCTCCTGCTCTTTGTCTTGCAAGCACAAAAAAAGAAATCAAGCTCCTCCCAGCTCACCTGCCATGGGAAGTGTGGAACCACCTGACCGGCGGCGGCTGTGGCTGTGGTGGGCCAGCCCATGTCCCAGCCACCTCAGTCGATGAGTAGGGGAGCATGGCTGGCTCTGAGCCCGAGCTCCACGGTGCACTGCACCCTTACACTCCTCATTTATCTCTTGCTAGCTCAGGGCTTTACACCCCCGGCATCCACAGCTGCCTTTGCAATTACTTATTGATCACTTGTCAGGATGTTTTCTTTGCTGATGGGGCACTGAAGCATGTGTAGCCAAAGAGCAAGAAAAGACATCAAAACGAAGGAGCAAAAGTGTGAGGAGGGCAAGCAGCTCCTGCGTAGATGTGATCACAGCAAGAACCAGCCTCAGCAAAACCTGCTCTGAACTTCAGTGTCCTGCGGAGATGACCGGGATCTCCCTCCCAGCTCCCTGCTCCAATAAGTTGCCTGCCAAGCCTGAAAGCCACTCTCCAGGCTGGCTCTGGGCCATCACCAGTTGTCCCTCCACTCTGCATATCTGTCCCTGTATGGGGTCAGGCAGAGCCACAGCCCGGAGCTAAACCAGTGGATAGCTGGGCCAAAACCTTGCCCGCCCAGTGTCCCAGTCCCCTTGAGAGCTTTTCTCCCCTTCATCCCCATTTTTCCTTCTGCTCTTCTCACCCTTTGGCTTGGTGCTTCACTGTCTCAGGCCCCGGGGATACTGGGGCCAGCACGTTTTGGGTGGAAGAGCCTGTTGCCACAAGGGCAGCCTGGCTGGCTGCTGCGGGTAGTTGGTGTCAGGCAGTGTGAGTGTCGGAAGGGGATTTGCATCTTCAATATTTCTTCGTGTTCTTTTGTAGCCCCAGAGCAACTGCCAGAGCAGATCAGGTTGCTGCACACCTATTCCAGGCTCCTGCCTCGGAGCAGCTGAAAGCAGATCCTTCAGAAGGCAGAGCGAAAGCTCCAGGCTGGCGAGACGTGCCTTCCTGTGGTCACCCTGGGCAGCCTGGGGCTGGTAGGGCTGGGGGGATTCTTGCTGGCTAACCTGCTGTGGTTCATTGCCTTGCATGACTTGCTCCTGTGTCCCCATCACCCTGAACAAGGCACTGCTTGGAGAGGTCCTTCTCAGCTTCTGCGTGTTTCTCCCTGACTTCTTATACCCTCCTGTGCTGCTGCTGGAAGAGCTGGCGCCAGGGCAGCCCTTTGCACTGTGGCAGCCTGTCTTCTTGCCCTTCATTAACAGCCCATCCATTAACGAAGGCCCAGAGGAGACGTAGTGGCCGCTTCCCATCACCCAGGCCAGCGCTGTGCCTCCAGCCACTGTCTGCTGCCACCAGCCAGCCCTGGCAGCACTCAGGGCTTACTTTAGGCTCTCCCTCTTTGGTTTCTTTGTACACAGGTGAAGCAACGTTTCGTTTCCCCAGGAGGTAAGCTGCCCTCCCTGCCCTATGTGCTCTGGGCCCTGCTCCCACCCATCACTGCCCGTCCCTGGGCACGGAGGAGGAGGGCAGCTACCACCCACACCTGCGCTCCGGGCACTGGGTGGGAAAAGAGGAGGAGGGAGCGGGTGCGGTGGGGAGGAGGGAGAGATGAAGCAAAGGGGCCTACAAGCGCGCATTGTACACAGGGGAATGATGGAGAGAGGCGGAAATGGGCCTGAACGTGTTTGGCAAATTAAAGCTTCTCCCTTTGTTTTGCTGCGCTGCAGATAGCTACAGGAACACTTAGTGCAGAGCCCGGGGTCTGGATAAGCAACTGTTTTAGCAGCAGGAAAGGTTGTTAAATATTTATTTGTAAACCTGGAGTCTTTATCTCTAAAATGTAGTCAAGTTCAATAAAATTTGATTTAGTGGGAGCAGCTTAGAGGAGACACAGGCACGGACTGCGAGTGCTGCACCTCGACGGCTTCGTGCGAAGCTGGCAGCCCAGGGATGGGGTGAGCCCATGGCTGATCCACAGCCACACTGTAGCCCAGCGTGGGTGTCTGCTGCTGTCAGGCACGCTCCTGCATGCTCCGTGGCACCACAGCAAGGTAGGCTCCGGCGGGGATGGATGGGGTGGAGGACGTGGTCCCCCAGCCCCGCTGAGCCCCCAAAGCTCCTGTCTCAGGGATATGCTTTGTCCTAAATTGCCTGTTGTCGTTTGATGCTCTCAAAAGCATCTGGCTCAAGGGTGAACATCGCCCACACTGTAATTTATGGCTGCCAGGTGGGGGTTATAAGCTGACACGGAGATTTTTGTTGCTCACTTGCTGTCAGTGCAGCAGATCGCTCAGTGCTGAGGAGCACCAGCCTGGCCCTAACCACTGGGCACCCCTGTGGGCTGGCGAGCACGGGACAGTGGTGACAGCGGAGGGCATGGCCAGGTATGCTGCCCATCCCTCGGGGCAGGAGAGCAGCAGCACCCTCAGGAGCCAAGCTTGGGCTCCCTCCTGGGTCATCACTTGGTTGGTTCCCCCATGCTGGAGCAGCCTGTGCCCATCACGATGGGGCGAACCCTGCACACGCTGGCGCTCCAGCCCAGCCTTGGGCTGCATTTCCAGGCACAGGCCCAGAATAGCAGCTTTCCTCCCAGCCGGGGATGCGCAGCAGGCCCGGCTGCATTTAGCACCAAGGCAGCACGGCTCCAGTGCGCCCATCTGCGCCTCTTGGGCCGAGTCTTTCCTGGGGGAAGGGGTTGGACTTTGGAAACCTTGTCCCTGGGCAGCAGGGTGGCAAGGACAGGGGTCAGTGGATGCCTTGGCTCTGGGCATGACTTTTCCTTTGGTTTGCAGTGGTTTGCTCGTTGCCTGAAGTCAGCGAGTCCGGCAGCTGCTCCTTTTGTATCGATCAGTTTTTTTTAATGTGAGCAATGAGAGCCACATTCATGCCAGAGGCTGCAGCTCTCCCTGGGCTGGCCTGGCCGTCACAGCCACACAGCCTGATCCTGCCTGGCAGCTCGGGCTGGGGCCATGGCTGGGCACCCTGAGGGATCCTCCTCAGAGTAAAGCTCTGGGAGGGCTTCAATTTTGGAAAGCCCTTGGTGGCCCTTTGTCTCAATGACTTCCCACTTTCCTGGCCACCCTGGTGACACCAAGCCCTGTCCCCCAGTGTCTCCCAAGCCCATCCAAGGTGGCCTCAGCCCCTCACCTGGCCAGAACCCGCAGCCCCAGCACAGGGCACCATGGGACAGCTAAATGACGGGCCCAACATTGGGCTGGGCTTCACTGCTGCGACACGAGGCCAGCCACTGTATTGGTAGCTGCAAAGCCATGTGCAGGTTGTTGACCTTAGCACACAGAAATAGCAAGTCAAGTCATTTTTGGAAGTGCACCTCTTAATACCCAGCTCACCTTGAGGCACAGAGGTAAATGGAAACTAGAAGTGATTTAAAGCTCCTCTTAGCCCAGGATTTTTCAGCTTATTCATTGTCTTTCTCCCAAAGCTCTTCTGTGACTCTGGCTATTAAGATTATGGATGTTTTTTGTCAGGGATTGTATTTATCACGGATTTAAATTTAGCTGAGAACTAATAACACGTGAGGTGTGTCTAGATTTTAATTCCACGCGAGTGGGCTTGCCTCATCTTTTAACACCATGCGGAGTTTGCTCCATTCATCCACCACTCAAGTTGCTTCTATTTTAGCCATCAACACTGCATCACTCCCAGCCGCTTTGGCTGCTGTCCCTCCGCATGGAGCCAGAGGTTCTGCTGGCACAATCCCCTCCCGGCCAGTGGAGAGGCAGAGGTGGGGCTGGGGGAGGTTGGGGCTGACGCGGGAGCAGTGCATGGGGCTTGGCGGCAGGCTTCGCCTCTCACCCCCCTCCCCGCACCCAGCAGGGACCAGCGAGCGGCTGCACGCAAAGGCAGAGCGGCGATTTCAGCGCAGCACACAGCCAAATAAGGCCGGCTGCCTGGCACTCTAATGAGCTGAAGTCTTTTCAGCACTGGTATAATTAAGCGCCTTAGACTGTATTTTGTTTTGCATGCAGTGTTTGGCTTGCTTTGATGGCTTTCTCAGCATGGCTGCGAGGAGCGGGAATGGGTTTCTGAGAAACAGCGGCCGAGGGCGGCTGCGAGCGAGCCGGCGCGTGCTCGCAAGCAGGCCGTGGGCACAGTGGTGCCACCGGCACCCCCGTGTGCAGAAGGCGCAGGGAGCTCTGCCCACTACATGACTCGTGACGGGGTGGCGTGGGGAACCCTGGCACAAGCCAAGAGCCACCAACGGGCAGCGCCATCCCAGCCCTGGGTCACCGACACATCCCGGCCTCGGCCCCAGCCCAGCGGCCTCGCAATGGTAGCAGCAGCCCTGCGTGTATTTATAAGGCTGCCCAGCACCGTCAACACTTGGTAGGTGATGACATGGGAGATGATGGATTGTAAATACCCAGCAAATGGCTCTTTGCAGCCTGGCCCAGGCCCAAGCGAACCCACTGGAAATGTTTCCACTGGACTGGGACATGCTGGCCCGGGGCCGGCAGGAGGGAGCTCAGCACTGCTGCCAGAGGATCAGCTCCTGGTATCACACCCCCTCACTTTAGGTGGTCCCCAGCGAGCGGCCCCACCGCAGAGGTAGCGGGGAGAGGTGATGGGGAGGACAGCCAACTGGGAAGAAACTGCGGGAGGATTGCTGTGGGGACTCCCTCGCTGATCAGCCGGCATGCCAAGACCTGGCGGTTTCCAAGATGGTGCTGGTGGACATTTTTATGGCCAGTCCGTCATCTTTCATCCTGGCATCTTGCAAAGACATTTTGAATAATTTGAGGGGAACAGAAGTTATACTTGTATCATTTATCTGTATGAAATGATGAATATGCACAGATGCAATGGAAGTAATGCACAGAATGGGTACCAGGCCCATAAACAGCGCCGGAGCAGGGCAAGTAATGCACAGGATGTATAATGATGGATACAAACGGAGCCAATGGAAGTAATATATTGAGTATAGTCAGCACTAGCCATAAATAGCATTAGTGGCAGCAGTGCCGAGTGTACACATAACAATAGACAAAAACAAAGGCCGGAGTAGCTGTACATCTAATATGCAATATTAATATGACTTGATCCCTCAGAACAGCTTGAACAATGGGGAAATAAATGCAAGAGAGGCAGCATGATGGGGAGGGTTCACCTCCTCCTGCTGTTGGGATGGGGTGGTTCCGGGCCAGGCACGAGCCAGACCAGAACCCCTGGGGAGGTCTGCCAGCCTTCCCAGGGAGGGCAGCAGGATGCCAGGCCCTTCCCAGCAGAGAAAAGGAGACCAGGTAGAGCTCCTTACCCCACAGACCCCCATGGCAGGAGGCAAGGGACTAAGCCTGGGGACACGCATGGAGATGGGGGTGCTGCAGAGCCCAGGGGAGCCCAGAGGAAGGGGGCTGGCTCCCATGGAGCTGTCGGCATTGCTCCTCCCTTGGACACCCCACTCCCAGCTGACCCTAAGGGGGGTTCCCCTAGATGCTCAATCCCACATTCAGCTCCTCTGCGTTTGCAAAGCAGCCTTTATATCCAGGCTCCATCTACAGGGAACGTAGTACTTTCAAGAGCTTAAAATAGGATGTAGATAGAAGTGTCCAGTTTGTTTTTTTTTTTAAAGCAGCCACAGAAGCGAGGTTTGTCTGCCACAGATTCCTCAAGGCTTTCCACTCAAAGTCTCTGCACATTTAGGCATTGAGTGGAAAGTTGGGGGGTGGAGAGGAGAGATGATCTTGTAGCTAAAGGGCTGGATTTCAGCTGGAAAATGAGAACCTCTGCTCTGCCTCAGTGGTGCCTCTTGCCTCCATGTCAGCTCTACCAGGACAGTAAAGCTTTTGCTGTGGTCATGCCCATCATTTGCTCACGTCCACCTTGCTTTCTCTCCCCCATCTTTCCTGCAGGTGAGCGATAGGATGGTAGCTGGGGAGGCGAGTATGCGCAGCCCAATCCTGGCCTGCTGGCAGCCAATTCTCCTCCTGATGCTGGGATCCATCCTGTCCGGCTCCGCCACGGGCTGCCCTCCACGCTGCGAGTGCTCTGCCCAGGAGCGCGCCGTCCTGTGCCACCGGAAGCGATTCATGGTCGTGCCAGAGGGGATCCCCACAGAGACCAAGCTGCTGGACTTGGGCAAGAACCGCATCAAGACACTCAACCAGGATGAATTTGCCAACTACCCTCACCTAGAGGAGCTGGAGCTAAATGAGAACATTATCAGTGCCATTGAACCTGGGGCTTTCAACAACCTCTTCAACCTCAGGACGCTGGGGCTCAGGAGTAACAGACTCAAGCTGATCCCCTTGGGGGTGTTTACCGGACTCAGCAACCTTACCAAGCTAGATATTAGTGAGAACAAAATTGTGATCCTCCTAGACTACATGTTCCAGGACTTGTACAACCTGAAGTCTTTGGAGGTGGGGGACAACGACCTTGTCTACATCTCCCACCGGGCCTTCAGCGGCCTCAACAGCCTGGAGCAGCTGACCCTGGAGAAATGCAACCTGACCTCCATCCCCACGGAGGCCCTGTCTCACCTTCATGGCTTGATTGTCCTGCGGCTGCGCCATCTGAACATCAACACCATCCGGGATTACTCATTCAAGAGGCTGTACCGGCTCAAGGTCCTTGAGATCTCACACTGGCCCTACCTGGATACTATGACATCCAACTGCCTCTATGGGTTGAACCTGACCTCCTTGTCCATCACCCACTGCAACCTGACATCCATCCCGTATGTGTCAGTGAGGCACCTGGTTTACCTCAGGTTCCTGAACCTGTCCTACAACCCCATCGTCACCATTGAGGGCTCCATGCTCCATGACCTGCTCAGGCTGCAGGAGATCCAGCTGGTGGGAGGGCAGCTCACCACAGTCGAGCCCTTCGCCTTCCGTGGCCTCAATTACCTGCGCATCCTGAACGTGTCAGGGAATTTGCTGACCACCCTGGAGGAGTCAGCCTTCCACTCGGTGGGCAACCTGGAGACACTCATCCTCGACAACAACCCCTTAGCATGCGACTGCCGGCTGCTCTGGGTTTTCCGGCGGCGATGGAGGTTGAACTTCAACAAGCAGCAGCCTACCTGCTCCACCCCTGAGTTCGTCCAGGGCAAGGAGTTCAAAGACTTCCCCGACGTCCTCCTGCCCAACTACTTCACCTGCCGCCGAGCACGGATACGGGATCGCAAACCTCAGCAGATCTTTGTGGACGAAGGCCACACGGTCCACTTTGTCTGCCGGGCAGATGGGGACCCACCCCCCACCATCATGTGGCTCTCTCCCCGGAAGCACCTCATCTCTACCAAAACCAACGGGCGACTCACTGTCTTCCCTGACGGCACGCTGGAGGTGCGCTACGCCCAGATCCAGGACAACGGCACCTACCTATGCATCGCCAGCAACGCGGGTGGCAACGACACCATGCTGGCCCACCTGCATGTGCGCAGCTACTCCCCAGACTGGCCCCACCAGCCCAACAAGACCTTCGCATTCATTTCCAACCAGCCCAACGAGAGCGATGCCAACAGCACGCGTGCCACCGTGCCTTTCCCCTTTGACATCAAGACTCTAATCATCGCCACCACCATGGGCTTCATTTCCTTCCTGGGCGTCGTGCTCTTCTGTCTGGTGCTCCTCTTCCTGTGGAGCCGGGGGAAAGGCAACACCAAGCACAACATTGAAATTGAGTACGTGCCACGCAAGTCCGATGCGGGCATCAGCTCTGCTGACGCGCCGCGCAAGTTCAACATGAAAATGATTTAACCAGGCAACAATTTGCAAATAATAATGGTGTTGGGGTTTTTTTTTTTTTAAAAAAAAGAACAAATAAAAAATAATTTAAAAACAAACATTGCTACAAACATACCGACCTCTCTCCTTCCACCATGCCACCCACCCCTGTTCAAACCCACTGCACCCGCACTGTCACCACCTCTTTCTCCTCCTTTTCTTCTTTATACCAGGAAAACATTCTGCCAATGTCTTCAGGACTCCTGTGTTTGTAAGGACTTTGTCTGATGGACTCTGGTGTCAGATATAACTCTGAGAGGGAAAAGCAACAGAGGGGGGAAAAATTTAAAAAAAAAGGAAAGAAAAAAGAAATAAAATCAATAAAAAGTTACGAACTTTCTTCTGTAACTTTGATTTCAATAATCATGGATTTTTATGAAAACTTGAAATAATAAAAAACCCTATTTCCTATAGATAGTTGGAATGCAAAATCTTGACTTCTTGATCTGTCCAGTCCCATGTGCCTGGCGGGCACTCACCTCCTCACCGCCAACAGCCCCAGGCCAGAGCGACTCTGCCGCGGATGCCACAAGTTCACGCTCCCCCAAAAGGCGCTTCCTGCAGCACCCACAGGAGTTTGACCTTTTTTTTTTCCCCAAGGATTGGTTGTGGTTTTACAGCCAGTTCCCCTGCCCACCCCCAAAGCCTGGGATGATGTGCGCAGGCCGTACATAGCAGGGCTGTGTTCGTCTGCCCACGGTGCAGTGGCAAGGATGCGGAGCCCCAGCGCAGGGCAGGCAGCAGCTCACTATGCCCGTGGTCCCTCGGCTGAGAGCCAGCATGGCTGGGGGCACCTGAGGATCCCACCACCTCTTACATGGGGAGAGGACTCTGCCCACCACTGCCAGCAGCACAGTGGTGGCTCCTCTGCGACGGGGACAAGCTGGCTCTGGCACTAGGGAGCCCTGCAGGCAGGGATGCTGCAGTTCCCTTGCCTGCCCTGCCCACCTGGGCACATCCTGATAACCCAACAGCCCGAGCAGCTCCAGCGCTGCTCCCCACCTGCCTGGGGAGACTCTCATGGTGGCTTGCAGGCCTGACTGCTGGCAGCCAGATAGACTCACAAGCCCCCTCAGGTACATCCAAGGGAATTTAGCTTCCAGGCTTGCAGGAGCCCTTGTCTGAAGAAAAAAATTAAAATGTAGATTTCCATAAGTCTATAAGCACACACAGGCACAGCCTGAGCCAGAGGGAACAGGCCTAGGGCTGCAGCAGGGAGCTGTCTGGTCACCAGACAGGGACCCCTCTTTGCTCATCTCTGCTACTTGGGGTCAGGAGGCCTGGAAGGTTCATACTGTCTCCAGGAGGAAAAGGGGAGGAACGGGGTTAAATTGGTCCCCTGGCAGGGCTGCAGTGACCAGTGGTGCATCCCTTGCAGGAGGGGTGTGACAGTGCCACCGGCTCAGAAAGCATCAGCACAGAAGTGCTGTACAGCAAATGAATAAAAAGGGCAAGTCAAGAGAGCAACCACAGGTGGAGAGAGTGACATTAAGAGACAAGAGAGTGATGAGGAAAGAGATGTCTCAAGTCCAGCTTTGAAAATAAAAGAAGCATCATCAGACCAGCTCAGCCCTTCTCCAGCTGGTTTGTGCCAACTACCTGACCCCCAGAAGATGTGGAGCAGAGCGAAGGCCACAGCCAACCCTCCCACGGGGCCCTTCCATGGGAGAAACAGGGCCAGCACCACGGCTTGGGGCCCCCAGCAAGGCCTGATGGCCTTTGGCTGTGCCAGAAGCACAAAACATGGTAATATGGGCACTAAAGGTTTTTGTAAGTGTCACTGAAGCAGTGAGTGCTTCCCATCCTTCCTGACTGCCACCAGGACCAGTGACACCATGCTGGCCAGCGGCTCTATGGCCCACCCAGCCTCAGCGGCATCTCTGAGGTGGATGAGCTGAGATTTGCATGCTTGATTTATAAAGCACTTAAGGAGTCTTCGGGGATCAAAGTCACTACAAGATGATAAAAAAATAAGTGACAGGAACCTGGAGTGCCAACAGGGAAAAGAATGGATTTGCTTTTCTTCCAGCAATGTGCCAGTCTAGAAGAACCAACCTGAAACATCTGCGCTCCTGGGAAGGGGGGACTTTTTGCTGGTTTCAGCTCTCTATTCATCTTCAAACAAAACATTTGGTGTTTCTTTCTCCACAGCTGGTTTCAGGAGCTTTGATTTGTTAGTTTCTCATCTCTAACCCATCTTGCCTTTGTAACTTTGAAACCAAGCCATTTTTTAAAAAAAACTTTTTTGCTTTTGTTTTGCTTTTTCAAAAAAGAGCCAAAGCAAAATACTTCTGTGTGAGCTTCCCCTCCCAGCAGTGTTTAACCAACATTTTCAGCGAGCTAAATCTGAGACCACAAAGAGCAACGCACAAGCCTAGGTCCAAAGCTGAAGGCAGGTGTGCTTGGCTCCACCTGCACTGCAGATCCTGCTCCAGGGACCCCGAGCTCCGGCCAGGAGGGAGAGGCAAGGATGCACCGAGGCTCAGCCCCCCGGAGGAAGATGCCAAGCCAAGAAAGCCACATGCAGCTGCATGTTAGGTGCAGAAATCTCCATCTGAGCTTTGATTCCAGGACTGACAATAACTCAGTCAGTGGTTCAACAACGGCAGAGAGGTGGAGGGGAGGGGGGTCTCCGTGATTCTGGACAGCTATTAACACTGGCAATGCAAAAGAGCTTCTTAATTGACTCTACTTATCCTTTTTTAACTCTGTAATTAAAAGAGCTAATTCAGCACATGTAGATTAAAAGCAAAACAAAACCACTAATAACCAAGTCCAGTAAGGTATTTGCAGCACTCTACAGCGTCCCAGCAATCAAAGGGAGGAACCAAGTCTTTCACTGTTAAAAAAGAAGCTTTAGAAAAAGAGAAGGACAGAGAAAATTGTTTCTTCTCAGTGCAATGTCTCAGGCTTCGCTAGCGGAGGATTTTTCCCAGCCTGGGACTTGCCACCCAGCCCCAGACCCATAGCCACCCACCTCTGCTGCTCGGACCCATCCTGGAGGAAGCTGCACTGCCGCAGCTCAAAGGCCCTCATTAGCGAGTTTGCCCGGTGCTCTGTGGCACTGCTGCCTGCCACACGGTTTATTATCCACACTGATTTTTTTTTAAATCTTTGATCTTTTGTGAACTGGGTAATACATTATTTTCAGTCACTGTGTGATTAAGGCAGATGGATGGAGCAGAAGAAAAGCATCTCAATGTGGCCAGCATCTCAGCACAGCAATTTTCATGGCTGGTAAAGATGGGAAAAAAAAAACCCAACTGAAAGAATAAACTCTTTGTCTCCTTTGCTGAAATGTACAGTATGTTTCTCTTGCAGTTTAATCAGGGGTGAGAGACCAGGGGCTCTTCAGACCAGCACTGCTCTGCTCTTCAGGTAACTGTGGGCTCCTGTGTCTTAGCCAGACAGTACTTTTGCCTTGCTTCTTCTGAATTGAGGATAAATGCAAAGCACTTTATAAAACAGCATAAAAAGAGGCAGCAAAAACCCCAGGAAGAGATGTGTTTGGGACATGGAGGGGAACCGGGCCTTACCTCCTCTGCTTCCAGGACCGGGAGCCCCACGGGCATCTCCATGCCAGGCACCGTGTGTTGGGAGGTGGCAGGGAGGAGGATGAGGGGTTATTCACGCTGCCACCCTGGGCACATCACCCACCCCAGGCACTTCCTTCCCCACCAGGCTCCACATTTCCCCTCCTCAGTGGGCCATGCCTGGCTCTCCCCTTCTGCTGCCAAGGCAGAGCAGAGTCAGGAGCACCCCACGGGAGAGACATTTATACCCGCCAGTTCCCCAGCCCTCCTCATCCATATCTGCGCCCACACAGCTCCTCTCCCCAGATTGTCAGAGACATGTGGAGCAGCCAGGTTTGAGGAGCCAGGCCAGGTCTAAGCCCAGCACCTTTGCCTACACAGGGGTGAGGAGAGGGGGTCAGTCTGGCTCTTTGCCTCCTGGCGCCCCGCAGCCCCCCTGGCTCTCTGCCTGGGCTTGCTGCCTTCCCCCATTTCTATCAGGTCTTATCGCACTTCATTTTACTCCTTCTCTCAGTAACTGCCCTCCCTCTCTTATCTCTGCTTCAGAGTAATTTTTTTTTACTCTCTCCCTTTTTTCTTCCTTATCACTCGCTCTCTCTTTTTTTTAAATTTTTCTAGAATACTTTCTGCCTTCTGTGCTTCTCTCTAGCTCTCCTGCTATTTCTCTCTGTCAAGTGCTCTTCTCTCCTTGCCACGTCTGTGCTTCCCAGAGTTCCCTGTCTGCATACACGTTTCTTCCCCATATCTCACCTGGCAGGGTCTCATCCTGATCCCTTCACTCTCTCCACAGAGGCACGGCAGAAAACACCTTTGTGCTTTGCCTCCTTTTCCCCATTCTCCTTTTCCTCTCTTCCCCCACCCTCCTGCCCTGTGCCCGTTTCCCACCTCCCCTGTTCCTTGCTCTCCATGTGCTCTCCAGCCCTGAAGAGCCATGAGACAGGGCATGGGCTTCACAGTGCTGTCCCTGCTACCGCGTCTTTTCAGGACACAGCAGAGGAGAAAGGTTTTGAGGTGTGGGGCTCAGCACTCCAGAGGAGGTGGCCTGGGGAGCAGCTCTGCGCTCCATCTCCCTGGCCCTGCCATGGGTACACACAGCTCCGCAGGAAAACATGGGCCCATTGCTTTTCTCTCCTTTTTCTGGGTCTGTATCTGCATCCTTCTGACAGATTTACTGTGATTCTATCTGTTTATGATTAAAACCCATAAATTTCACTAGGCCTTTTTCTTATTTTTCATAATCCACAGGATTCAAGGCAATCAAATTTTACCTGGAAAGCATGGGCTGTACAGTTAAGTGCCGGCGTAATGGGGAACGGTTCATTTCCCAATCCCCCTCACCCCCCTTATTACTGGTGGTACTAAAGAAATATTGCCCTGTGAAAGAGATTTTTTCCTCAATTCCCTTTAAAACAACATCCTTACCTGAGCAAAGGATCAGAGGGACAATACAAACCTCGACTAAAACACCGTGCACCCTGCCACTCCCGTTTGCTCCCATCCTCAGGTTTCCAAGTAGAGTTTCCTGGTGGACTCGGGTGGGTGCTGAGGGTCTCAGGGGGACCCAGCCAGGGGCGAGCAGAGTGGAAGTCGTGGGTCCCTGTCAGCTGCTCCGTCTCATCTCCCCATCACCAGGCAGCTCCAGCGCCTCCAGAGATTTCATCATGTGCCTGTTATGATCCAGGTAATAAGACATTTCATTCAAATGAGCAAATTTATTCCAGTGGCACTTTAATAACAAAATCAATAAAACTACACTTCCCAGCAGGGCTTTATCATATGCTAAAACTACAGCATATTGCCTAGATATACTAAATTCTCTCCCTAAAATAAAGTGCAAAGTTTATAAGACAGATGACACCGTTTGTGGCACTAGTAGGATAATACCCTAAAATAAACCCATGGCCACCTGGGCACTTCAGAGTTGTCACACACCGCACTCAGAGGCCACTGGGAACTTCCCAACAACAGCAAGAACAGGAATGAGACCTCTGTGCTCCTCGAGTTCACGGTGCAGTTGTAGGAGCTCTGGAGCACAGCCCTGCATCAGAGCAGCGGGGGGCATCCACGCAGATGGACCAGCCAGAGCCGACTGTGCACATGGGAGCACTGTGGGCCCGGTTAGCAGTGCAGGTTACCTTATCTGCTGTGGCTCTCTCTGAAAGAACAAGCTCTGATGAGGTGGGAATGTGAACATCCAGCTTGGGGACCAGCTGTTCCACGTGGCGGAGACAGGACTGGCCTCACCCAGCAGAGCTCCTCAGTGTCACCACTAAGCTGGAAAAGAGACAGAACAGTCAGGAAATACTGCTGGTCCTGCAAGCCCAAGGGTCAGCAGCACCCCAGGACAGGCAGTCGCCCAAGGAAGTGCCCACATAAGAGGGCAGTTGCTGCTCTGCCCTGGTGCAGCTGTGCACCCCTCCATGCAGGATCCCACCCGAGCCCCACGCTGGGCTCTGTGGCTGCTCTCCCACGGACCATCTCTCTCGTTTCCTTCCCATCTCGCCATCCCCCTCAATTACCGCCTGCCGCTTCATCGCTGTTCCCCGTATCGTTACACTCCAGCACCTCGCCTGACATGAGATTGCGGCTCTTCCCTCCTCCATCATCCTTCCCGGACCATCATCCATCAGCTCTCCAAACCCTGCCCTGCTCCCAGCCATTCCTGTCTGCCAGTCAGCCATCTCCCACCAGCTCTCTGCTCCTCCTCGTCCCTCCAGCTTGTGCTTCCCAAGCCTATCAGTGTTCCCCAGCCCTGAGTGCTGCAAAACTAATTAGCTCACAAAAAAGACTGAGGAATAATTAGGGACTCCACTGAAAGCACAAAACTAGGGCATCTAGCCTTAAATAAACACGAAGAAGCATCTCTCCACTCTGCTGACAGCCTGCGATTGCTTCGAGCAGGTGATTACACGAATCACCATCCCTCAGCTCCCACTCTAGGCGTGCTCACCAGAGCTGCCTCTGCTACCATCTCACCCCTTAGGTACTTTCTGGCTTCTTTGGCCCCTGTCCCTGCCACTAAAGCCAGCTCCTCCCCAGAGCTCCATGGCCAGGCACCAAAGCAAGCAGGCAGCTTTCCCAGCGATGCTGGGGCTGCTCTTTGGGTGCTGCCTTCTCAGTGTGTGCCTTCTCCAGCTCTCTCTGGGAGAGCTGGAAAGCCAGCACCAAGCATGGAGAAGAGCTAGCAAGGAAAACATTTGCAAATTTTCTTTTCCAGTTGCCTCTGCTGGGTAGAAGAGATGGTAAAACAGCCTTTCCCCCTGCCCCATGCTGGAGTCCCTCCACAACAGGGTGATACAAGAGGAGGAGGATCTGAGCTTGCACAGGGCCTCCTTCCTCATGCACAGACCATTCTAAGGACTCCACATTTGGCCATGTTGAAGTCCCCATGGTGACACTCAGGAACTCCCTGCAAACTCATGCCTGTCCCTGCAACGCAATACCCTCCCTGCTGCCTCCTTGCGGTGATAAGCAGGAGATGGAGCTGGAGGCAGCTCAGAATGAGGGGTGTCTGACCTTCACTACTCTCTCATCTCCCCAGCACTGAAAACGATTCCTCCTCCAGCCATTGTCTGCGCCTGAAGTGCTCCACACAGTTTTGTCACTTACTAATGATATTTAATAACAACCTGACACTCAGCCCCTGCATCTCACTCGGGGACCTGAGGCAGCCGTGCCAGAAGCCTGATTTATGTCCCCAGCCATTTGTGGCGGAGCGGTGCCTGCTGCCTCCTGGGGAAGGTGGGACAGGGCGTGGGAAGGGACTCATTGCTCTAAGCCCTTCAGAAGAGCCTCCTCCAGCTCCTGCTCCCCGAGCCTGGGCTGGGCATCCCCTCCTGTTCTCAGCCCTTGCCCACGGTGCGAAGCGCTGGCAGCCACAGTGGCAAAGGACAAGTTCTCATCTCAGGGACTGACCAGCTAGAGACCTCACAGAGACTACGGCACTTCACATGAAGCCACAACCCCTTCCATCAGAGGCTTTCCAGCCCCTATGGGTTTGTTTAGTTCTTCTTAGGGTTTTCTAGTGCCTCAGATCCACAGCTACAGACAGGGCAGGGAAAGACAGATAGGGAGGGGGTCCTGGGTGGCAGCCCTCACTTCACCTGAGAGAGCAGGTGAAGCTAGGCAGAACAGGCAGGGCTGCTCTGTCTGCACCAGCAAATGGACTAGAGCAGCTGCTCCCTTCTCCTGGGTGGCTGCTCAAAGGGACAACATCAAGGTCAGTTAGACCCAACCCTGGACCTTCCTTTTCTTTCTGTAGTCTTCTTCCCAAGGTTCACAAGTGTTGACAAGCCAAAGAGAATTTAGGACAGAAAGCAAGAGTGAGGGCTTCAAATCCCTTCCTCTAACAACCCTTCCCAGGCAGACTGGTGAGGCAGCTTAGCACTTTTCCACCACAGCTCACCTGCCTGTTGCGACCTGCTCCAGAAACCACGGGAGAAGAGACAAAGCTTTTTACATTCCCGTGATTCTCTTTCTTTATGTAACCAGATAGCACTCACTGTGTCTGCTCACAGCACAGAAACCCCTCATAGCAGAGACATTTCAGAGATAAACCCTCCACCTGTGTCATCTTACGTCAGGCTGAAAACAGAGGCAGGGTTGGGCTGTTTGCCCTGGAGAAAAGCTCCTTGGTTCTACACCAAGAACCAGAGAGCAGAAGAGTCCCTGGGCATTGCTCCAGCCTGGCAGAGGGCTGCCACCCTGCAGAAAGAGGCAGGAGTAAATGGGGAACAGGCTGCAGGCTCTCCAGTCCCCTCCACAGCAAGCCCCTCTGATGGGATGCTCTTCAAGCACAACTGCCAGATGTCTCCACATCCCAGGTGTCTCCAGGTCTATGTACCCTGAGCTATCAGTATGGCTGTGGTGTCAGAACCCTAGTGACAGCACCAAAGCTGAGAGTATTTTCCAAAGGCAGAAGTGTGATGAGGAAGAGACACCAAATCACCTCAGACAAACAACCTTGCCCAGTGACAAGAGGGTCTGGCTCTGGCACCTTCAAAGGAGGATGAGAAGTTCCCTGAAAGACTGGTGTGGATCGGGATCTGTGTAGCACCAGGAAGCTTCTTCTGGCACCAGGCCCTCACAGATGGATGCTTGAGGCAGCAAACAGATACGTCTTTATCCCACAGTGCAAGCGAAGCTGTTCTTGTCTCTCAAACACACACCTAATCATTTTTAAAATCTCTGCCTCAGAACTATCTTTTTGATAAAACTAATCACAGGCTTAAATTACAGATAAATACCCGATATTAAAAGAACTGTTTGAAAAGAAGGAAAGGGGTAGTTTAAGGGTGCTCATTTTCTCTGCTTTTCTATAGCACGCATCTTGGGCTATTGAACTGCAGAGCTTACAAAGCTTCATTTTGACAACTCTCCTTTCTTTCAAAGGTGGCTCCCACAAATGTTTCCCCAGGTTCCTTTACCTGCTACTGTTAGCTGGATTATTGCAGCAGTCCCCAAATCTCCAGCTGAGACCAGGAAGCGGGCGTGCAAAGACCTGTGTGAACACACGCAAAGGAATAAACCCAGTGCCGAAAGGGCTGCACCCAAAAGCATCAACATCGGGAACGAGCAAGACCGAGGTGCCCGCAAGGGATCTGGGCTGTAATGGCCCAACAAAGAGGAGAAGCTGGGAAAAAAAAAAAATCAAAGCTGCAAGCGGCTGAAGAGGCAGGACGAGGCCAGAGGTCTGTGCCAGCGCAGCTCTCCTGCCGGTCCTCGTGCTGCTGGCCAGGAGGACAGGCGGCTGCTGTTGGGCTGGCAGGAATGATCCAGCCCTAGGTGCTCTGCAGCACCACGCAATCCAGGCTCATGCTGCCTTCCTCTGCTCTGCAGGGAACAATGGCTTTGATCAACAGAAGATTGCAGAGTTAATTGTAACGATATTCTAATAAAGCTGGGGAGATTAATTACGGCTCTTTATCAGAGCTGGCCCTCTGCCAAGGGTTTGCAAAATTGTTTTCCTCTGTTTCTTGTCATTTGAATTTAGGAGAAGAAAGGAGGAAGTAGGGTGCCTTTTTTTCCTCCAGTAATCAGGAATGTGGCCTTGCGTCCTGCTCATGCTGACAGCTCCGTGCGCTTATGGGGGGGAGCAGACAGAGAGAGCAAATGGAGAGCGACAGAGCCAACCAATTAGACACAATGCAGCACAATTACACTCCTAGTCAATAAATGGGTTGGTGTAGAGAAGCACAAAGGAACGAGGCAATGGTGTGCAGACCACAGACGTCGCTCCACGGAGGGTGAACCTGCAGTATGTTACAGCTTTGCAGGCCGGGGCGGACAAGACGTGTGCAGTGCTCACCGTGAGGGCTCACAGTGGCAGAGCAGACATCAAGCAGAAGAGTTTGAAGGCCTTCATTCTCGCTTGTGCCATGCTGGCAATGAAAAGCAAGTGTCCAGAGAGCAGCCAGAGCCCTGCTAAGCAGCCTTGGGGATCATGAGACTCAAAGCTCCTATTTCACTTGACAAATAGCCATTCCTTTCCAGGAAGATTTAGCAGTGCCCAGGCAGGTGAGAGACAGGCCTGCAGAGGAATGATCCAGGCTGGAAGGCAGCAGATCAATCAGGTAGAGCTGCTTGCTCTCGCTCAGGGAGAAGAGGCCCTTCCTGCAGCTGGCTGGCATGACATGTGCTGCTGGAAGCTGCAAGTCAAACCAGGGAAGGAACAGCGCTCCTCACACAAACCAGAGAGAAAGCTGAGGATTAAAATAACAACACTTGCTTTCAAGCAGGCAGCAGAGCAGTACCATGAAACCTCCTACCAACAGGTCAGGGCTTACCGCTTTGAATGCCACCATCTAACCATGGCTGGCAGCTCTCCAAGGGGCACCCATGAGACACACAGCTGCTCCAGAGGCATTTTTCTGCATCTCACATCTGAAATGTTTGCCCCAACTGAGAGGAAAAAGTGCTGATCTAAACACTTTTCTCCTCAAACATGACAGGAACAATTATTCATTTAGGCTTTTGTAAAGACTATTGAGTTTGGCAAAATGTTGCTCCAGGGGTAAGATAACAGGAAAAAAGTTTCAAAAACATTTAAAAGCCCTGCTTTCTTTTAGATAAGGAAACTCCTGTTTTTCCAGTTCAGAACAAATCCTTACACTAAATCTGAGTTTACATTCAATACAAAGAAACAAACAAACAAACAAAAATCAAGAGAACAACTACCACTAAGATCCACACTGGAAAGCAAAGTGCTGCAGAACTGTGTTCACTACCTACCATCTCAAGAAAATTTTCCCTTTTATATGGATTCTGGGTGACCAAAGTATTTCAGCAGCTTAAGATAGCCCTTAAGAAGAAAATCTCATTTCCAGCTGCCTCAAGACCTTATGCCTGCCTGTGATGGGCCTAGTAGCAGTCCCTCTCTGAGAGCTCAGGACCGCCAGCATCAGGGTGGCATGGCCAGGAGCCCAGTGTGTGCCCAGCAACACCCGCTGCTCTGGCACATGCTACCCGAGATTCCCCATAAATAAAACCCTCAACATCACCTCTCGTGTTCATTTCACAGGCGGCTGCTCTGCTGACAGGTTTCACACGCTGCTACCGTGTCTTGTCAGCTTTATACTCTCAGGCCAACGCTGGCTCACCAGCTCCAATGGATATACATAAAAATAAATGGCTCAGAAACCCCAATAAAGTGACAGATAACATAATGGGACCTGGCTTCAGAAAATAAGCTTGTTTATGGAACCTCCATGCCTCCAAATTTGATTTATATCACGCGGGCTGTCTCTGGGCAAGGGTCTGGGGAGGAAGGCTTGCTCGTGCTCACTTCCCACAGGCGGCGGGAGGATGGCGGCCGGTTAAGAGCTGCCTTGAGGGCTCCTGCCCCAAGACTAGCACCCTTAGCGTCGGGAGCAGAGAGCAGAGCTTCCCGCAGGATTTGGTTCATGTGATCTTCCTCCAGCTCCGGCGGGAGCTCAGCACTTTTTCTAGTAGCTGCCCCAGCCAGGTCAATATACCTGCCCCACTGGCCCGCCTCAGGGAAGCTCTCCTCATCCTCTCTAACCCCCCTCTCACACCGTTTGGGCTTTCCGGGCTTGCCCATGCTGTCTGCAAGCTGGTGGTATCTGCAAAGAGCTCAGGGCTTTAGCAGCCAACAGAGCATATGAAGTAAAACCAGACAGTGCCTAAAGGAGACCACGTGAGCTTCAAACAGGAGAGCTCCTGATGGCACGAGCAGGTTCTCCTGGTAGCCCCTTTGCTCGGGGCTGCAGATGGTCCTTATTCAATCTCTTGCTAGAGGAGCTTCCTTGCAAACAGGGATAATCCTTCATTTGATGTTTGCTCCCTTGGATATCACTGTTCACAGCAAGCACTGCAATTTGTGTTTATTCTTGCCAAGCCATGTTTATTCTTGAGCCGCTTTGATTGTTACAGTGAAGGCTGGGATGGCTCTTTCAGTCAAAGTGCCTGTTTCCAGGGGGCTAATAATGAGAGACTGTCAATCTGGAGACACAAGGGAAAGAATCACAGCCTCTCCTCTCACAGAAAACAATCAGCCGCTGCCAGACCTCACACTTCGTACTTCTCAATCTTTGATATACAGCTGGAAGATCCTTAGCTCCAGCATCAAGTGGACGTGCCAACAGGACACCAGCCCCAGCAACTCTCCTGCAGAGGCTCTCAGAAAAAGCCTCACAGCCACACTGCATAAATGCCCTGAGACAGGGGTGCTGGGATAGCCTGTGCCATGCATGGGAGAGGTGGGGGGTGAGCCTAGCAGAGCCTGCGTGGTGGAGCTGGGACAGACGCAGAAGAGCTCTTCAGGGCAACTCACGGGTCTGGAGAGTTCAAGCTGCAGATAGCAGATCATGGTAACTTGCTGCAATTTCCTACGCCATGACTGATGCACCTAGCAGCTCCTGTGCTGAGCCCAGACTCCCAGACACAGAGCAAATCCCTGGCTAATTGCTGCCAAGCACAAACTACCCCTTCAGAGGAAGAATTACTCCTGCAAGACGCAAAATCACAAGCACGGACCTGCTGCAGTAGAGCAGGGGGACCTCAGGCTTGGATGGCAACCACGTGGCTCCCTATCCCTTGTTCCAATTTCCAGGCCTTCATCTCGTTCAGATTTTAATCAAACCTTACATTATGCTGTCATTTGTCTGGGGCTTACTACTAAGGAGGGCTGTGGAGGAGGTTTCCTCTCAAATTAAATAATTAAAATGTTTTTCTCAGGCTAAATAATTTTAATTCCTCCCCACACCCCCCCACACCCCCCCCCCAGCAGACCAGTGACAATAAATATTTAATATATTCCTTGCTTCCCTGCATCCAGCGTGTTGCCATTTTAGAAACCATTTTCTTGTGTGTATTTTTCTTCTTTTAATTACAGTCACCTCGTATCAAACCACTCCAATAACTAACCAAAGGCTGGGGGGAGACAGGGCAGTGTGATGCTTCAGGAGATGCGTGCGGTGCCACGGCAGTGGGGAGGATTGCAGGGCGGTGGGCTGACATCCGACCCCCACCTCCACGTGGCGATCCTGGCTGCAGGCAAGGGCCAGCAGTGAATGCCAGGGGACAGGGGTAGAAGCTGGCCAAGCGTGCACTGATACCTCCCCAGGACAAACCTCCAGCTGCCAGCAATCTGCACCTGAAGGACTTCCTGAGTTGGGCATCCCAGCTCTCCTTTAAAAGCCCTCAATGGATTTAAGTGGGTTTTTGCTTCCAGGAATTTCTCTAATTACAAGGATAATTTGAGTGCTTCTTAACTGTTCTCTGTCCAGATCAGCCACTGATTTCCACCATGGGCAGGTAAAGATGCCCTCTGTGCTGACAGTTATGCACAGCAATTGGCCAAGAAGGCCACCTGCATCCTGGCTTGGATCAGCACTAGTGTGGCCAGCAGGACCAGGGCAGGGATTGTCCCCCTGGGCTGGGCACTGAGGAGGCCACCCCTCAAATCCTGGGCCCCTCCCTCCAAGAAGGACTTTGAGGGGCTGGAGTATGTCCAGAGAAGGGCAACAAAACTGGGGAAGGGTCTAGAGCACAAGTCTGGTGAAAAGCGGCTGGCCTGGGCTGCCCAGGGCAGTGGTGGAGTCCCCATCCCTGAAGATGTGGTGCTGAGGGACATGGTTTAGTGGTGCCCTGGCAGCACTGGGTTAACGGTTGGACTTGGTGATCTTAAAGGTCTTCCACCCGAAACGATTCTATGACAGGTTGTGCTGGATGCAGCAAGGGGGAACTATGCCGGAGCAGACACCAGGAACTGCCCCCTTATGCCGTTGGAAGCTGGAAAGCTGGGAGCTCCAGCCTTTCACTGCTGCTCCCACAGCCCCTCCCGCAGCCACTGGGCTCCTGGTCCCAGCAGCCTGGCAAGGAGAGTGTTACCATCTCCTGCAGCCACCACCACAGCCAGCCTGGTGAATGGTATTAGCAAAAATGAATAGAAATACTACATGAAGCTAGTAAGATCTGAGGGGAGCTCCTTAGACAAGTTGATTTCCAAATTGGACTGACTTTAACCTCACATAAATAAAAATGAACGCTTATAAAACATGGTGGAAAAAATACATAAGGGCAAATGAAGGCATTGATACATTTTTTTCTCTCCCGCCCACACTTGTAGCACAGAGCAGGGCTCCACGGGCTGCTCAGGGCCACCACAAACCTGCCTGTGCTCCAGATTAGCCCAGGCAGGTAGTGTCTGGAGCTGGACTTGGTCTGCAATAGCAAAGCTGCCCTGGGGTGTCCCTCAGCCACCAGCAAGGTTCTGGGCCGAGAAAGCTCTCCTGAGCCAGCCACCTTCACCCTTGCTCCAGGTACCAAGCAGGCATCAAGCAAGAAAAGGCAGGGGCTCAACCTATCCCCCACCAGCACAGCTGTACAAACCCAGAGCAAAGCAAACCTCCATCTCTGGGTGCCAGAGAAGGTTCCTCTCCAGACACCTCTTCTCACTAAACCTCGAGGAACAAATCCCCACCTAACCTGTCAAATTCAGCTTGAATTCACCACTGCTTCCATAAAGAACAGACACATCACATATGCACGGGGCCAGGAGGATCTCACGAGCTTGTATTTCTTTAGGCAACCACTGATAACAAGGCCCTGCCTCAAAGGGCTTCAACCTGAGAAGATGAGAAGAACCAGAAGGAGAAACCAGGGTCTCTGCCTGACAAACAGTTGGTACCCACACTTGCATTCAAGCTGTGGTCACCGATTTGGGACAAAGGCTGGCAAAGGAGGGCTGAAGGGCAGGGAGACACTTCTTGCAGGGTGCATCGACGACCTCCTCTCCAAGCAGGAGGCGCTGGGGCAGAAAGAAAGCTAGGAGACACAGCGAGTGCTGGCACAGGCTGTCACTAGAGGCTGACTGACAGCGAGAAATCGCGTGTGGAGAGGGACCTCGAGGTTAACGGGAAAGCAAGCTGTGAAAGGCCTGGAGAGCAGAGACAGGTAACCACTGTTTGCCAGCAGGAACCAGCAAGAGCAAGTAAAGCATGGGTGACATGAGCAAAATGACAGGCAAGGAAAATGATCCTTGCAGCAGAGCTCGGAACAGGCAGGAGTGGGAGAAGATTGCATTTGTCAAGGCCACAGAAAAGGATGTTGAAGGAATTGAGCCGTGAGATGATGACACTCCGGATGAGAGTTTTAGCTGTACCTTAGCAACCCGACGCGAGGGAACGAGGCAGGCTGAGCACAGGCATCTCAC